>SCDS01000088.1:21950-155126 GCA_004149465.1 Drosophila nigromelanica | reverse complement strand
TCATGCGTGGATTAAATGGTAGTGTGGTGCAGTCGATAAGAGTTGTGCAGCTGGACCGAGGGTCGGTGGTTCGACTCCCGGTGTAGAATATTTCTTTTTTCGTTATAAATTAAATTTTTATTTTTAATTTTTAACCATCTCAATACTCATCAAGTGCCGAGAGTTTGTGTGTATGTGTTAAGTTCTGGGTTGAGGGTATCCCCTAGTCGGGTGTTCCCGACTAGAGCAATCTTACTTTTTGATTTTGACATATATACTTGACTTAATTTTTCAAACTCCCATATTTTTTTTCTCATATTTTTTTTTCAACATTTTGAATTGCGAATTTGTATTTTTAATCGATTGTGGTTGTCACAATTAATATTAAAACTAACATTACAGCAAATTCTGACGGGGTCAAGAATCATGCCAAAAATTTTAAACTTAAATCATTTGTGCTGGAAATATAAAATTTTGAATTAAGAAAATTCTGATTTTTTTGTGCGGTATTTGGGGAAAGCTCGGAGTCAGTGTACTTCAGTAATTTCATTAATTATTATTATAAAATATAAATAAAATGGCTTAAATGAAAATTAGACATATGTTTTTTTATATTGTAGATGCGTACATTTGTACAAAACCAGTTATACCTCTTCCCAAAGAGTTCAGGGCATTTAGGACACAACTTGCCACTTGAGACTTCTGTGGCATACTTACAGGCGGCAGCGCGAGTGCCCATGTTGATGAGTTGCACCCTGAAGCTGCCAGTCATTATATCAGACAACTCCTTTGCATTGCCGAAACTGCTGCCGAGGGACTTCGCATTCTGCATTAATTATGTAAGTAAATAAAAACGTTTATAAAAATAATTGTTTTTCTAAATATATTAAGCGTTAGTTATTAATATTACGTAATCTGTGTCAGCTTCTCGCTGATGCTGCAAAATGCTTTCGATTATAGCAGACTTCATCGAAAAACTGGAACATTCATATGTTTCCAATAGATGAGAGCTGCGGCTTTGTGTATCTATTGAGCTTACCTCGAAATTTGTTAGTTTTTTCAATAAATTTGCAATTTTTTACGGGTTTGTCGTCGCACCTTCACCACAAAGAAAAATCTCTATAACTAAACTGAGTTCTGTATCTGTTCTCTGGGTGTGTGCGGTATGTATCTGTGTAGGAATTTTCCTATCTGCCTGATGTCGGGTGGCTCTTTGCAATCGAAAAATGTTGGTTTACGATTTTTCCTAGATCTACGATCAAATTTTATTGAATTATTTAGTTTACCTGTAATTGCTTTTATTTTTATTTTTACATTTGATTTTGGCACATTTATTTATTAAAATGTAAAACAATTTGTCGCCGGAAAATTTCGCTGACCCACTTGTTTTACTACTGATTAACACTCACCCCGAAAATGGCTGGAGCGAAACCAGCTGCAACTGGGACATGCGCATATCGAATGTTTACTTCGCATTTTCGCAGCTGCTGCGGTTTTCCGTTTTTCCGACTAAGCGGCCAGTACAACAAGTGTTTGTTTTGCTCTGCTCGCATGTAAATATTTACGGTATTTCTTATCAGTCGGTTCCGAGTTGAGTTTGCGCAGTTGACATGAAATGTTTGTAAATATTTCCCAGCTGTTTTCCTCAAATGCAACAAGTTTCCCTTTGGAGACTTTTCAAGTATCTAAAGCCATTGTTGTAGATTGGTCCAAACATACCGTAAATATGCTTAATGTTGATAATGGATGTCTTCATTTTTACTGTCTGAGCTAGGCTGAAGATATCAAAAGTTGTAACATTATCATAATGCATATTACAACTATGGTTGGTATACATATATGGACAACTTTTCTGTTTTTCAATACACTTTTATCATTTATGAAACAATGAAATAACTATTTTTCACTTAGCAAGTTATAAAATTACTTGGGATACAAAAACGTTTTTTTGTAAAAGTTTCTTCATATAATATATATATTTAAAAAGGAGTTGATGATATATATATATATAAACAAAATAAAAAAATCTTTTGCGTTAGCCTATTTAAGAAATTAAAAAGCTTGGGAAATAATTAAATAAAATCGTCAGATTCACTTTGATTTAAATTGAGGGCTATTTATCAATAATGCTTAACAATTAACACGCTTGCAAAATTTTTTGTTAAGCTTAAAGGGTGTCTGATTTTAGGGCTTCTTTGGAAAGTGAAAACTGTGTGCAAATATTTAAGGGTTGTCCAGGACTTTTGTCTGGCTTGTGAGGCACCTTTTAACCTGCAAAAAACCAAAAGGGAGTAATCAAAACCAAGAGACACTTTAACAGCAGATTTAACTGAACTTTGTGATCTGGTTGTCAGCCAAGTTGGAGTCGGCTTACAAACTGAATATGGGGATGGTATTTAATAAAAATGAACATTGATTTTTGAAAATGCTTTATTCAGCATATGGGAGTCAAATTTAAGCTGAACTGCAGATGAACTAAGTTGTTTAATATGTGTGTATGTATGTAGGTGTATATAGTCTCGATTCTTCAAAATGTGTGTAATGCAGTGTAGGGCAGAAGGCTGGCAGGCTCTTACAAATTGGATAACAATTAATTTATGTAGGTTGAAACTTTGACCTAGTCTTCTTTTTTGCTCTCCTCATGCGATGGATCCACAATCTCATCCGAAACGGCAAGCATTTGAACTTCCTCGAGTATCTCGGGTACGCAAGTTTCCATCGATTTCCCGGGCTTGACCTCACTCGATTTTTCTGCTGATGGTATGAGCCCATGTTCAGTCTGAGTCGGCTCAGTTTGCTGCTCCTGCTGTACTTCCTGCGACGCGACCGGCACTTCATTCGTTATTTGATTTCCGTCCTGCCGATTGGCCGCCTTCTGGCGGTGGAACAGTTGCTTCCAATAACCAGATATCGATGTCCTTAATGTGGGCTTTGCGCTGGGCTCCGGCTTGCCAGTAGCCTCTTTTTCGGCCGTATTGATTGTGCTGGCAGACTCTTCGAAGTGTACATTTCCTAAATCGTTTAGTAGAATTGAGACCTACAGTTGAGACTACTAATTCTGTGGATAGTCACCTGACTTGGAAGTGCCCTTCAATCGTGTGAGAAAACGACTAATGTTGCCCGGCCTGGGAGCTTCCTTGTTGGCCTCTTCCTGGTCTTCCAGCTCGTTCACATCTTCGCTAAAATCTTGGCCTGTGGATTTCCTACCCAGCTTAAAGAAGCGTTTCAGTGAATTGGATTTGGGTCCGGCTGTCTCTTCTTCAGTAGTAGGCATGTTTTCTGGCTCGGCAAGCGGTACATCTTGAAGGTTTGACATTGTGCAACCACTTGAATTTTCCAAATTTTTTTTTATTTATTTGCAGCTCGTTGACTTACGAAATAAAAATGAATCTGGCTAAACATTTAAACACCAACAGCTCCAACTTTAAGCCCAGAGCCTACTGAAAACTCGTTCAACAACATTATTTAGCATAAAGTCCTGCTGCTGGCATTTGAAAATTTATTTGTCTGCCAATTGGCCGCAGATTTTAGTCCCGGCCAACATGTGTTAACAACGACATCGAAACTGGTTTCAATTGATTCGATTTTCATCTTTTATCCCTCTCTACAATTGCAGGACACAATACTGGCCAATACCAATATCAATACCAATGGTAAACGATACCAATTCATTCAATATGTCCCTCACAGTACCCCCGGCTTATTCGTTAGTCCATTGTTCCAAATGTTGCCTGCCTCTTGTCTTTTACACTCGTTCACAAAGTAAAAACTGTATACTGGGTTTGTATAATGTTCGTCAGTCCGAATGTTCGTATGTATCGATTTAATCGTGGCAAATCGATTTAATCTATGTGTCTCCCTCAATTTTAATCTTAAGTACATTATTGCAGATAAATTACTGATGACCTTCTCAAAAAAAATGAAAAAAAAAACAAATATGTATGTTACTATCTATGAAAAGCCAGTTCTCCCACAATTCACAACAAACTTCGATAGCTGTTTTCGACCGATATTTGTCCAACAAAATAATAATTAATACCGTTTTCGACTTATTTAGGCTAAAATTACACTGTGAATGAGTATTGCACTGTCGGTTACACCTTACTGCAACGGTCTTCTACTTGTTTCTCTTTTCTCTTCGTGCCTCCACCTCCCTTCTCATCCCTCTCCAGCACAGAGCGCTGACCAGTGGCCACCAACAAAGCGGCTTCGTGATGCCTCTTTCAAAATCAATTGAAGAAGTGGCGATTCCTGCTGTCGACACGGCCTCGTATCGGTTGTTATTACGGTTGTAGTACGAGTTCCCTACAAGTATTGTATGTGCATTAATTTATGTAGTTATGTTGTATTCCAGAACAATGGACAATCGCCAACAGTGCCCATCAATTTTTTGCTTTATTTAAAGGGTGTTGAAATTTCAACCAATTGCCATTGTAAAATATGTGGAGCATTCATACTTTAAACCTTTATTCGAAACATACGAAAATCGATTCTCTATAATTCTCAAAGTATTTTGCACAGGCACACACTATAGGAAATGAAAATATGGATAATAATGGAAGAAGAATAACATTTTAGTCCTACAGCACAATGTTTTCCCTCTTAAAATACCCATTTTTTTCAATATATACTGCTATATTTATAAGGGTATATGGATATATCGTTCTATTTCCCTTATATTGATAAAATTCGATTTTAAGACATGTTGGGGAAATGGGGAAGGTGGAGTTATGGAATTGGAAATGCCTCTGTTTAATACATTTTCAATGGTATAAAAATACGAAATGGCTTACAAAATTTAAAAATGTCGATTAAATGGAAGGCTTAAGGTCATAAAAGCCACAACAGCGGAGAGATATCAATAAATCATCATGAACACAAAAAAGGATTAATACCAGGGATATGCCGCGCCAGGGAGCATCTGCTAGTCAGCTAACGAGTTTTTCCCTCATTCCAATGAAAGTGTGAAAATGGAAATAATTTGGAGTTGCAGTTGGTGAGGTCTGACGGGTGTGTGGGAGTGGAGATTGGGTACTATAATGCCAAACGGAACTGTTGTTTGTGGCATGATGGCAAATTCATTGCCAACACATTTGTAAATACCAAATGCCCCATAACCAGAAGCAGCAGCAGCACCAGGAAAACAACAATAATATCGACACCCCCTGGGCTTACGCAACAACAAAGGGCACAAGTGAAAACAATGGCAGCAGAAGCTGCAACAGCAGACCGCAAAATGTGTTGCATGCCCCCTGGCGCTGTTGTGGAGATGAAGCTGCTCGCTGGAACTGGTTGCTGGAATTGCTGCCTCGTCTGGCAGACAATCCTCACAGACAAAGGCAGCAAGTGCATTCATTCATTGGCAATAACAATCAAACTGCTGCTGGCACTTGGCTGCTGCTGCCACTGACGATGAGGAAGTCGAAAGCCACCCAACCTGCCCATCTCTCCTGCTGCAGTTCTTGATGCTCATTTGCAATGCCATTCAACTTGTTTGTGGCACCGCCAGAAGCAAAAACAACAACAACATCTACCGAACATAACCATCCCATGCTGTTTACTTTAATATTTCGTCTAATTGTAATAGATATCGAATTAGTTGATTCATGTGGGAAAGGTAAACTTTTTCCAGGCGTACTTTGATAAGAGGCCATAAAATCATAAATTATATTGCCCAACTCAAGATAGTTCAATTTGGCACAACTATCCGCCTGGTGTGTGGCTTTATAGATTTACAATATTTACTTAGTACAAGTTTGTTTATGCAGCGATAAAGAGTTCAATCGCATTGGTTTATTGTCCCCTTTGGCAGCAACAACAAGAACGCCCAGCTCTATTTGATATAAATATCTTATGTATAACGATACTAATCATATCCGACTTTGTGTGTTTAAAGCGCATTGATAATGCCTTTTTACTATTTCACACTTTCACTTTAACGATCACGGTTCGAAGCTACGGTATCGTCTGTGACTCAATATATCCATGTAAATATGTATTATGAACGTTGACCTCTATTGGCGGTTTCGTGCGATAAGAAATCCGTTTAAGTTCATGTAATCGATACCAGAAGATAGAAGATCATTTTTATTATTTAGACTTTATTATTTTTATCGGTTAATTGAATAATAGGATTCTAATTTTGTAACTTGAATTTTAAACATGATTTGTTCCTTAAATCTTTTCTTTATTTGAATTTTGTACAATAACTCATTATCTAATTTTTTTTTAATTTAGGCAACAAAAATGTGCACGTTTTTGAAAAAAAAGTTTAATAAAAAAGTGCCACTTTTTAATTTTAATCAATTATGGTTGTCAAATTAGTATAACCAATAGAATAAAACCAGATTTTGAGAAGCTAAAGTTTTGATCAAATTTAATGGTTACACTCGACTGGTTAAGGTCAAGAACGTTTGTTCTCTATTTATATAACTGATGCTTTAAATCTGAACCGTTGACAATAAGTCGCGGCTTGGCATCAAGTTAATCAATTACTACGTGCCGCAATAAATTTAACCGTTGCAGGCGCCAGCAAAGCTGTTGATATCGATATCGGGTGATGGCATCAAAAGCAGCATAGCGCCAGCACAGTAAACAGAATGTCAACAGTTTAATAAATAAAATCAGTCAGCAGCACAACAGGCACAGATCCAGATCGAGAGCTCAAACGGGGACTGGTAGCAGGCGCGCGACCGCAATTAAAAAAGCCACCAGCACGAAGCGCGATTGCAAGTGCGCGAGAGATCAGTTCGAGTCAGATTTAGAGCCAGAGTCAGAGTCAGAGCCAGAGTCAGAGTTAGTCAGTCGATCACTGAGCACACGGCGCTCCAAGGTTGCTGGCAACACATGTGGGCACGTCTGAAGCATCTTTGGCGTCGCCTCGCCGTGTGCGACAGGAGCAGATTGTCGCGGTTGATCAGAATCAGCGCTGACGTTTTGATATTTGAGTCTGCGTTAAAAATATGATCGATTTATTATGCGACGACGCGATGGCAGCGCTGACGGCTGACAGCAGCTGCAGCAGCAGCAAAAGTAGCAGCGGCAGCAGCGACAACATGGCCAAGTGGTGGCTTCGTTGGCTCTCGCCAACTTCCTTCTGGCCCGGAGCATATGCGCGACATTGATTTCGCCAAGTAATGAGGCAACTCATTAATCATTTTTTAGTTGTGTGCGCAAAAATGCATCGGCTGGGGGATTATGTTGCCGGCGTCGCAGCAGCAGCAGCATCTGCAGCAGCCACTGACGGAATGCTGGCAACATGTTGCGCATGCCGCTGACTGGCGGGGACAGCTGCGGCTGGCAAGGCCCCAAACAAACTCTGTCTGCATTTGGCCCGTCGCCCCCTACTGGTTCCCACTGTACGGCGTGTTCTCTTCGCGCACACTGCTTGATTCTGTTAACCTTTTGACCATTTGAAGTTATTTTTGTATGCTTTACTGCCAATTTGGTGGTCATTGGCCATTCACTTGACTTGCGCCTGTTGCTTGTCGGCTGTCGGCTGTCCATGTCTGCTGCTTGCCAGTTGCCAGTTGCCAGTTGCCAATTGCCTGTTGCTGCGGTTGCTCTTTTGGCACACAACGCACCATGCCTGACAGTTTGGCCGATTGCCTGGCCTCTACCTCTTGGCCTGCCTCCGCCTCTGTCGTGCGTTGCTGTCGCGGTCGCGGTCATCTCCTGGCTTGTGGCACACACATGTGTCACTTTGAAGCGGCTTGGTAGAATTTACAAGCACACTACAATCATTTTTATTTTTAAACATGCATTTAAAGTACACATTTGTATATTTTTAAAATAATTGTTTTAACACGACTTAAACATTTTAACTTTGCATGATACATTATAATGAATTATTAACAATTAAAAAACTTCCCAAACTAATCCGCAAAATTGTTTGAGTGTTTGCAGTCATAATGCAATCTTATGGAAACGTATAGGCTTATTGTCAGAAAGTGAATATGAATACAATATTCTTATGCCTACGTTAGTTTTACTTTTTTTATATTTATAATTTCTGATATTACTTTCTTTTTTCCAAATTTTATAATTTCTTTTTTAGAACACATATGAATTGAAATTATAATAAGCTTGTTGGATCTTGTAGTATATTAACTATAATGTCTAAAATATGTGAAAAATGTAGAAAGTTTAGTTTTGCGGATAAGATAAAATAATACATTACTATTATTTTGATTGTTTTCGGGAACATAATTTGTCACTTTAAAATTTCTCCAAGAAATCCAAATTGGTACAATTTGATGCTTGGATTTGCCAAAAATGTAAACAATTTAACTGTTTACAGATAACCTGAAATAAGTCTATGAGACTCTTTAAAACAGAAAACTGGTTTATTCATTGACAAATTTTGCTTTTTATATGAATATGAATATGAATATGAATATGAATATGAATATATGAATATGTATATACATTGTTATACAAAATGTATTCATAGTATTTAAACATTTTTTGTTTTAGAAGAACTCATTAATTTTTGTAACTGCTCTTTGGATTAATATTGCCGTTGCTTTGTGATTTACCTGTAAGATTTTGCGTTTCGTGTTGCTTGTGTACGGGGTGCCACCAGGTGAATTGGGTGATGGTGTTACCTGCACTTGTCTCGCACAGTTGGGCAACTTGTAAGAAGTGGTTGTTGTTGCTATGTTGTTGTCTGTGGGGCCATTAGCCTTCGCTGCGAGGCACACACAGCACACACACACACATGCACACGCACAGACGGACGCACACACATATTTTTAAAAAATCGCAATTCTAACAAAATTTCTTCATTTGCCAGCTGAACTTGTAGCTTGTTTGCAGTTGTTGGCAATTATTTATAGTTTCTGATGTATTCAATTTATTATGCAGATGTAGAAAGTTGCTAAATGCTTGATGTATGACTCTAACATATTCAATGTAATCAGTTTTGCATAATTTAGCAAACAACTTGACGGAAATGCATTTACTACAGCCAATGCTTAAGATGATATGAAAAGTCTGGAAAGTCTAAAGATTAATTATTTATAATATATAACAGAGTTTTGGCAGCTGCATAAGAATCTATAATTGTAGAAGGTTCAATTAGCTGCATCCGGTAGTTTGATAAATAGAAAACGTATTGAAATATTCTTACGTTTTTGTTTAATAATAATTAATCTTGCTCATAAGTATCGTATTAAGTTTAGGTATCATTTTAAAATAATTGAATTGCAAAATAAGTGAAATCAATATATTCGTATTTGAACTAACATTTTTACTAATTTCTCACGATATTTCAAGTCATCGTTCAGCCGTTGATTTATGCACAATTTGTCTGCTGAAGTCCTAAATCTAGACAGGTAAATATTATCAATATTCGCGTAAAGTTCATCACACTCTGAACGGTAATTAATTACGGACACTGCACAAAAGCAAAAAAATTGCGATTGGATCTGCAAGTAATTAAAAATAAATAACTAACCGAGACAACTTAATTTTGAAGGTTGCCTTTGCCGATCTACCGTTCAACATGCAATTTTCCATGTATTAAAGTTTAAAGGCCAGCTCAAGAGGGGAAAACGGTGGCTAAAAGATTTTCTTATTTATTAAAATGTTTAAAATGGGTTGCTGGCTGCAGCAATAAAAAAATAAAATAAATAAATGTATAAAAAAAAAAATGGTAGCCAGAAATCTATTAAGCAAACAAGCGCCGCTGACAGGTAACATAGATCGCCAGGCGAGCTGAGACCATTAGAAAGCGATTAGATAGCGATACAGATACCAGATACAGATACAGATATGTAGATACACACAGCTACAAGCCATACATATGTAGCCCACGAGCTAAGACTGAGCCAAACAATGTCTGGACAGGCCAAACAATGGCAGCTAAACATGGCAAGTTAACAGTTTAATTTTGCAGCGCCACAGACACAAACAAACAAAAAACATTATGCCGCTACATACGGCAGTGCCATGCGATATGCGGATGTTTGCTCCGCATCCGAAAGATACGTAACTAATGCATCGAGAAAAAGCGCGCTAAATCTCAGGACCAAACAAAAGCAAAGCGCTCGTAACAAAAACCCTACTGCAGTTATCGCTCATTATGGCTCTTGATCAATGTGTAGCCGTGTGAGGAACGCTATGGCTGATCGAAAGCAAAAAACAAATAAGAACGTTGTAGTCGGGTGTAACAGGCTGCCCAATGCTCGGTCCCAGATTTAAACAGTTTAAAACGGTCCTAATTATTATTGCTATTTGGAAATATACAAATTTTTGTAATTTGCGGGAAGCGGGAGTGGGCATGGACGAAAGTTGTGGGATCGATCTTAAACGGGGTCATCCTAAATTAGGTGATTAACCGTCCCAAAGATATAAAGATTTGCCCTCAGTAGGTGTATCCAAAAGTAATTTTGAGAGGAGGTTTTCAGCACTCTGTCTAAGAAACTTTAAAAGTGAAAGAGTTAATAGATTTGATCAAATTACCATGTCCGCAGTGGGCGTGGCAAAAACCTTAATATGTTGTTTGAGGTGGCTATACACAAGTATATATTCTAAATTTCAAGTCTCTAGCGTCAATAAAGTGTGTTCAAATTATTGACAGACCTATGTTGCACAAACCCAATATACTCCTTCACTTCGTGAACTAGTATAAACAACAACAAAAAACCGCAAGCCACGCACAGGAGTCAAGCGCAAAACAAAGGAACTGGCTCCGTTGTCTGGCCAACAAGTGTTGCCGCAACATGTTGCCAAAAAAAGCTAAAGGCAATGGCCGCAGCAGCGGCAATAATGAAGCTAAAGCTGCCCAGCTTCCGTCTCGCATCCTTTTGCGGTAATTTTGCATGGCATAGAATTTGCCAACTTTAGCATTAATGGGCTACGACGCACTTTTCTGAGCGCTACCATAAATATCGTCTGCTTGAAAACAATTTAAATATATTATATTCTATTGGTGCTAGCTTTGGATGCCTAAATGCAAAGTGTTATTTAAAAAGCTAGCAACTCGCACATATAGCATTCATATTGAAGCGAAAATGCTACAGCTATTCGATTTACTATATGAATATTAATACGAAAAAAACGAGTTTATTAAATGATATCCGCTTGGATTATAATTTATTAAATATTTTTGAATCTACTTTATTTTTTATAAATTTGCTATTTTTTATAATTGATGTCGGTTTACTATTAAAATCATTTATGGTTATAGTATTTTATTACATTTTATTGATTTAGCTTTGAATAAGTAAAAGTGGTTTTTTATGGGTAGGACTAATTATTACAATATGTGAAATTGTGATTATTTTTTATTTTTTTTTTAAATAAAAGATACATTTTTGACAATTATATATTAAATATTTAATTTCTTTTTTTTTGTAGCGCAACAGTCAGCACACATTTCCCCACACTTTTACCCTTTTCATTATAATAATAAAACATTTAATTAATGCTCCATTTACGGCAAGCTTCAAATCGATCGTCGATTCGGTTGTTTGTCGTGCGTGCAAGGTTGGAGACGATGAAAAAACACCGACACAGCTGCGGTTAGACGGCATTATAACTAAGACCACATGCAAAAACGAAAAAAATGCAAAGAAAAAAATATAAAAAAAATAAAAATAAAAACATCCGTAACCGCAAGAATTGCTTTACACTTTCTGAAGTTTTTTCTTAAATGGTTCGATATAAATGATACACTTTGTGCCTTTGTTTCAGCAAAAATGACATTGAAACGAATCGTTTTTATTTTATTTTTAGAGGCTGGAAGCGATTGGTACCGTTTTGGTTCAGGAGGCATGCAGGTCGAGTTCTCAAAGTTTCAGAGTTTGGCATTGAAACTGCAACGGAGTTGAATGTATCGACGACCAAGTGCCGATCATAAGGCATACGTATATATATTCAAATAATGGTTAAATGATAAATAATTATAATTATCTATTTAAACGAGAATTTATTTTTCTTGCTTACACATTTTAAATCATTAAGTATATTGTTAAAAAGGTTTTGATTTGGAAGAAAGTGAATAGTATCAGAAATTAATTTCTATAAAAATAGTTAAACTTATATAAACAGGATGATTTCAATAAAATGTAATAAAATACTATAATAATAAAATAAAATAAAATAATAAAATATTTTTGTATTCCGCTATTGATAATTTGTAGCAATTTATATAATATTTAAACAACAATGCACATCATATTCAAAATTGATCCGTATAAGAAAAAAAAAACGGTTTAACCTTATAATTGTTATTTCAAAACCGTGTAATAGAAGAATTATGTGTACTTGAATATGTCCTGCAGTGGTCAATTGGCCAGCAGCCACCACACAAGCCACATGCCGCATATGCAAAGTATTTTTCTATGTCAAATGCGCACATTTTCCACTCGTATTGGTGGCATTATGTCCCATATCTATGCCTATGCATACGCACAACTTGTGAGCTGTCAAACGGAACAATAATAATGCCCAAACAGAAAACAGGCTGTTCATAATGCGAGAGAGTTGGCCAAAAAGCCCAAATGCAAAAGGAAAACTTCGATTTACCGTTGCTGGTTTATAAGCCATCAATTATATTGTAATGATGTCTGCTGCTGCATCTTCAGAAATCATGGCTAGAACAACAACAACAACAACAAAAGCGGCAGCAACGAGGAGGCAACATGCTCATTATCAACGTCATCATTGGCGTGGCGGCAACTGCAACTGCTGGGGCTAAACTCGCATTAGAATGCCAGGCCATTCGGCAAATGGACAGGAGTCCAAAAGAAAAACTACTTATAGCGCTGATGTGCATCGCCCGCCGTTTAACGCAGCTTCTCTTTGGCACTCGCATTGCACTCGTCTGCAGCTGCTTATTTCCCTGCATTTGAATTTGGATTCGCATTCGAGTGTCCACTAAATGTCAATTAAGTGGGTTTTACCACGGTTTGATTTGCCGGTTGCCAAGTGCCCGGCACCCAGTACCCAGTACCCAGTTTACTGATCACTTCCAGCTGCCCCACCACAACCTCACCTCGACTCCTACACCCACTCGGCAACTTCTTGCGCTCCAACTGCGATTCCCACTTTGCCCATACAAATACATAACATAATGGCAATAACAATAATGCTGCTGTCTGAAGTGGACACCCCGACCAGGCCTGGAACATGCTCATCATCTACCGCAAAGGAGCACATGTGTGAGCCTCTCCCAGTTATTGCATGCGGGCACTGGCGGCTCCCTTTGTCATTTGGCGTGACGCATGCGTAACGTTCGATTTGATTCAATTAATGGATGGGAATCGTCTGAACGTGTTCCCAAAGTGTACATTTCAAGGCAGCAGCCGCTGCTCTCAAGCCACCAGAGATCCGAGCTGGTGTTAGCAGATTGAGGAACAGTTGAATGCAAATGTTCAAGTGTTGTGTAAATATCAGAGACTTATGTGATAACATGGGAAACACTATGGAACTACAAATTTTATTTACTTTAATATTCATTTGCATTATGTCTATTTTCCAGGTGTTACTTTAACTAAATTGTTAACAGTAGTTACTTTTTCTGATGATTAATGGGTGGAATAATATTACTTTAATTACATTGCATTTAATGGAATTTGAGAATTTCGCAGAACTATACATTTTTACGTAATTTTGTTTTTACTTATCACTTGGTTCTTAATAGCAACATTAACGTAGTATTCTAATTGAAGCACCAATTACTTACTCAGTTATATTATTTCACAATGATGTGATCCGTAATAACTTTCTAAAACATAATGCGAACCCGTTTTCCTGGTTTCATGTAGTACTGAGTTGAGTGCTCCTCGGCGTCATAAAGAGATCGTCTTGGCAAATACCAGCAACCCCATCGATGTCAGTTGCGTTTAAGACAATTACTTTCAAATAAATTAAATGCTAACGCCTGCGATTGCAACATTGATGCATAAAATTCGATTTGACTGCCGGACGATTTGAAATCAATTAAAACTTTCATAATTAATGGTGCCTAATGAGAGTGTTGCCGGCAATTGAGTATGCAAATCGGTAACATCAGGTAATATCAATGTCCAACATTTTAGCTGGCTCATTGCGACCAGTCTCGACTCGGATTTCATGAAATCCAAATCATTTTAATTGCAAAAGCGACCGAAGAGCACTTGAGAGTCTCAATCTATGCAAAACAAAACAACACAAGCGAAAATCAAACTCAAAATCACAATCATTTAGCAGCTTTTTATGCACCTGAGTGCTTCAGCATCATATCTGAGCAGCTCTCGGGAGAAGCACATGCATCATGCACAACAAGGTTGGAATTGTTAATTGTTGACAAAGCCAACTGCAATTGGTATTATTATGCACTATTGACAACAACAACAACCACTTGCAGCTGTTAACATTTTATTGTTGTGGAGAGACAACTCGTTGCTGGCATCATCCAAGCTGCCTGGCAGAAATTATAAATAATTGCGCACTTGACAAATAAATAGAAAAACGCAAAAAAAAGAGAAATATGAGGTGTATTTTTAGAAGCGACAATGCGGGCGTTTAGCTTTAAATATTATGATTATGAGCTGTTAGTTTTAATGAAGCAAAAGGCGGTTTTCCACATCGTGATCAATGATGATATAATAAATATACTTGTATAGCACAATAGGTTGAAGTCTATGAAATGTATTTGCATACAATCGGTTTGCATGCAGCTCATCCAATCTCAGCAATTAAAATACATTCATGTGAGAAGTATACGTTAAGAGATATACAGAGAAAAAAATAGTCAATAATTAATATTAAATGGAATATATAAAAAAAAAAACAAAAACAATTTGTTGTCATAATTAATAAATTTTTTTTTATTGATTTGATTTGGGAGAACCGAAATTGCAAAATATGATTATTATTAAAATATTTTGTTTGTTAAAAAAAACTTTTATATGACTACATTATTCTGCGATTCGAGCTCATCTAATAAATGAAATACTTTTTTTTTTATCTTTTTTATGTTTATGTCTATGTTAAAGATAATGGGTACATAAATACAAAGAATATTTTCAACAACTAAGAGAATACATGTAATTTGGCCAAATTATGTTTTTAAAAAAATTCACATTTGTTTATTTTCTTTGTTATTCTTGTTTATCTTTTGTTGCACATCTGTGGAACTTTCATTTCCTTTTTGCTAACTCATCGTCTCAGCTCATTTTATTCTTAAGCCCAGACCTCCCGAAAGTTGAAGACTAAAGTGTTGTTTAAAAATGCACAATTTTTAGGTATTTTGCTAAAATAGTTCACATTGCTTTTGGCCTGTTGGCAGCTCAATTGCGGCTGGAGCAGAGAAACAACAGCAATAATAACCACAAGAGGCAAGCACATGTGCGATCAGCATAGCGTGACTTTGTGGTTGGATCGTCGAGGAACGTAAGAAAATAATGTAAAAGTGAAGGTTGCGCAGCAGCCAAGATGGGAAAAGCTGGAAAGCCGACTGCGATGACAACGTTGACAGCCGACAACATCATTGCTGGGGACTACAATTAATGCTCTAATAAAGCCAACGAAAACATGCAGCAGCTGCAGGCAGAGCCAAGTGCCAGATGAAGCCCCAGCAGCGATCGGAACTTGGGACGATCAGCAGGCAGTCGCTGAGTGCAGTTCCGTTAATAATGTTGTCAAAACGCGATGCGTTGATAAGCGCTCTGGTTTTGACGCTCTATTATGTGGGCGTGGCCGGCGCCGATGATCGACGCGATTTTGTGACACTGGGCGTGAAGAAGAGCAAGCGCGAAGGCGCCACAAGGACAACAGAACGGATTGGTGGCATGGCCATCGATGGCATTGGCTTTCACTATACGCTGCGCTATCAGCCGGGGTTTCGGCTGCAGAAACTCGCACAGCCACAGGAGATGACCCTGCCGCCACCGTCAGAAGAGACCGAGATGTCTCAAGAGCCAGCACCCACAGAACCTGAGCCTATGCAACCCGATGAGCCCGAGCCAACGATACCAATGCGGCCAACTTCGATGGAACCACCGCCAGATCCGCCTGGAACACCACCCTCTACGGATACGATGCCCACACCGAGCAGCACGGAAATGAAGCCAACACGTGGACCCACAATGAGACCTTCTGTGCTGCCAACTCCTTCCAGCACGCGCACATCGATTATGCGGCCGCAGACATTTTCCGGAAAATTGGGACACAAGCTACAACAGTTCATCTATGGCTCGCCGATCGAAGCGAATCTAATACTGAAGCAGCCCAGCGCACCCAAATCCAAGGGCAAGGGCTTCCTAAGCCTCTTCGAGGTGATCAGGTTCCCCAACACAAAGTGCAGCGTCTCTATGGGCGAGATCCGCGTCATGGAGGGTGTCTGCTATCATGAGTTCGAGTGCAAGAGCTTGGGTGGCATACCCACCGAAAGCTGTGCCGAGGGTGTTGGTGCCTGCTGTATCTGTGAGTATGATCATCAATAAAAGCTGATCATGTTATCATTGCCTGCGCTTTCAGTCGTTAACAGCTGCGGCGATGTTACCAGCGAGCAGACCGTGTACTTCGAGAGTCCCAACTATCCACAGGCGGTGCGCGAAATGATGATCTGTGTTCTGATCGTCAATGTGAGAAGGGGAGTGCAACAGCTGCGTCTGGATTTCCACATGTTTGAGGTACCCGCAATGCTATTGAAAATAATCGGAGCTTCGTTAGTTAAGTAAATCAGTTGGTAAATCAATCCTTACGCCCCATTATAAATGGGTAAAAAGAGCTTAGTAATATTGCTAAAACAAGAAGTAAACAGCTCTGATCTTTAAAATGAGGCTGATCAAATATATTCCAAATAATTGCTAACTCCGAAATAAATAAAAGTCGATTTTCAGTATTTTCTGCCCAATATTCTGAAGACCTCCTCTTTGTCGATATTTTTCCCAAACGTTTTCGAATGCTTTAGGCTATTAGTATTTAAACGACCGTTTTAGTATTGTATTAATTTATATTTTATTCAATGTTTTCAGTTAAGTCGCCCCACAAATGGCGACTGTATAGAGGATCAATTCATTATATCTGGACACAATGCAAATTTCCAAATACCCACACTCTGCGGCATTAATACGGGTCAACATAGTGAGTATTGTCACAAAAAAAGTGGACATTTCTCTGAAGATTGATCTTTTGTCTCTTAGTTTATGTGCATGTCGGCGATTCCAACGAGAGCAAGGTATATCTTTCTGTGTTTGTTAAGGTCTCGAGTGGCGGACGATCCTTTAATATCAAGATCACTCAAATCGAAGATAATCTCGCGCCTGATAATTGCCTGCAATATTTCAGCGACGGTGAGGGTATAATAAAGTCCTTCAACTACGATGTGGAAGGCAGCATTGTTGGGAATCGAGAGGCCACTTACATGGTTAGTGAATCGAGCAAATATTAAACAAATCCAGTATTAATGTGCCCTATATAAACTCGCAGAACAATCTCAACTATGCAATATGCTTGGCACGCTCCAAAAATGTGTGCAGCATTAGCTACAATACGGATTTGCTGGGTGGCGATCAGCCCGACTTTCAGCTCATCAACAAGGATGAGGGTGAGCATCTGCTCTGCTAGAGCTTAATGTAAGAGATCTGTAGCTGAGCTGATGTATTCACAGCCGAAAATGATCTGTTGGCCGATGGGCAGGCAGGCGCTGGCATTTTCAACTGCCCGGATGACTTCATAGCCATCAATTCGGTGCGACTGTGCGGAGAGAGGCTGAACGATGGCATCGAGAACGAGGACTTCACCTCGCATGCAACAGTGAGGGATCTGGCCGCTGGGCCAATTGTGCTGCCCTTTCGCACTGATGCCGAATATGTGGGTCGCGGTTTTCGTTTGGTCTACAGACAGGAATTGTGTGTCTGACATGGATGCGATTACGATTACGGTTATGGTTATGCTTACCTTCGTATGCCGTTGTTTGCATTAAAGTTGGGAATACGTTACGCTTCAGTCCAAATCTCAAGTCGACTCGACTGCGGGGCCTTTGCTGGTTGCTATGGGAAAACTTGGGACATGCATGCGACCATTTCCGTTCCCAGTGCTGTGTTAATGTGTTTTATGTATTTCATCGTTTTGGTGGCTTAGTTTTGGCACCGCCCACCCGCCGACTGGGCGGTCTGCAAGTTCGTAGTTCACAGTCGGTTGGCGTTGGTGTCGGTTGACAGGTTTATTTTCAGATTTTCATATCTCGCCTCACCGAAACTATGACGAAATCTATAACTTGCCGCATCGTCTCTCGTTGAAGTTGCAGTTGGAGTCCACGTCAAAGTCGAAGTCGAAGCCGCAGTCGTGTTGGGTTTCTATGCTTAAATTTGTAATAAATTTGATTTTTTCCTTTCGATTGCGAATTTTTCATTGTTCCTTTTGGCCGTCGTTTGATAAAGTCACAATTAACCCACGCCTTTTTCGTAGCGGTACTCTTACATATATTTGCATATCATTTTGATTGTTTGGATCGCTGTCTGCGCCGCTGACATGGTGATGACTAAAAGTGTGCAGCGCCACCAGCACCACCAGCACCACCAGCACCACCACCAACAACAACATCTAGCAATCATAAAACAGACAACAACTAATATCGCATGCAAACGTTTTGAGTTTGAAGTTTGTCATCAAATGGTGCATGAAGCCTTGGACAGGGCGCCATGTGGCACAGTGGAGCGAATTGAGCTTCACTTGATTTGAATTAATGCACATTGAAATGATAATCTTACAGATGGATGACAATGGATAATTTTGTGGGAAAAAATATCCCCAAGGATGTATGGATGAAATAAATAAAACAAATAAATTATGTGGCTAGAAAATATTAAAACTGATGTACATAAATATAGATTACCTCTTATTTAAATCTGATCAATTATAAGTCTTAACCTAAAAATGACTCCTTATTAGTTTTTTTTTTTATTTTCAACTTATATTTGAAAATTTTAAAAATCTAAATGGAAATATGTATTTCTCGAAATATTACATTTATTTAGCAAAATTAAACACGTTTTATTAAAATTATACTCATTTCCTACCACTGTGCCGACCAACTCTAGCATAAATAAATAAAACCGTAAAGTCGAAAAGTATAAAATAAAAATCCCTTCAGGGCGTAACGTGCACTACATTAGAAATTGAAAATCCACCGACGACGACGGCGGCTCCGACCTGGGCAAAAAGGAAAACATGAGAATCTTTTGCCATGCCATGCAATCGCTGATGTCTGTGGCCACAAAGCCGAAAAGCGTCGCTTGATGGAAATTAGAAATACAAAAAAAAAAATAATAATAATAAATAAATAAAACCAAAGCTGAAGCTTTTTAGTCAATTTTTAGGAGAGGTTTTATATACAAACATACAAACATAGTTATATATATATATATTTATATTTATTTTTTTGGTTTTGGTTTTTGGCTTAGAGGGGAGCATATTTGCGGCAGAGCGTGCTTGGCAACGCCTTTTGTCGCTGTGTTGAGATCTGTGGCAACATTTGAGCATTTGCATAAGTTAATCAATTCGCAATGAGGCAAAAGGTGAAAACTATGCAATTGCTTCGCTTATCAGATCGCAATCGTATTGTTAACTGTCAGCAATCAAGCCAAATGAATGTTGAAAACGACCGTCGATTCGGCAATCGCTTCATGTCTTTTAATTGTCAACACCCCCCCTTCAAAAAAAACCAATGGGCAACAGCAACGGGCACAATAAGTCCACCACAATCGCCGTTGGCGGTCAGTTAAAGCCATTTCGGGCGGCATACCAGAGATCACAATCGCAAGAGCAACAACAACAACATTAACAGCAGCAACAGCAACAACAAGAAACGCTAAAACGTTAAGGAAAAATGCCAATAAATTTTTGACAAGACATTATACAAATGCTAACTTTATTAAACGGCCACGGGACCACCGCATGGATTTTAATTGCCAGGTTATTGATTTAAAATACAGCCAAAGTTGCTGCCAACTTGTTTTCGGCTTAATAAAGCGATCAGCTGGACAATAGCTTGCCTGATCTCTTGTATATGTAGAGATGGGCACGTGCATACTTGTTATACTTGTTCACGAAGTGCATATTGAATGCAATGTCTGTCTGTCCACCTATCCGTTTGAACGCAATTTTTTTTTTGTGGAATCCATCATTTTGACTACGCCCAGTGGAAACATGCCAAGTTGATAAAATGTTTTCGGGTGGGTAGCGAAAATTGGTATTTCCCACAATTTTAGAGCTGGGATTACCTACAGTTTTTTAATGTTACGGTGAACCATACTATGTATGATCTTAAGAGTTTTGGTTGTCGAATGGTAAACACGCATGTAATACGCAAAATAAAAAATTATATTTTTAGTATTCTAAAAATGTTTTAAAAAAATAAATCGAAGTTACTTTGAGTTCAATTTATATGCATATATACATGCATATGTGTATTTATATATATTTAGGATATATCTTCGTGTTGGGCTGTGCATTTTCGTGTCACGGGCGCAACTGCAGAGCCTGCATGGAGTTTTTGCTGCTTATCGTTTGGTTATCTAATGAAGCAATTTTCATACCTGCCGCATTTTTGCGAGGCTCGTCTGCAATTAATTTATTTGACTGTTTGGCAGTTGATCGTTTGGCCCCGACTTCGACTTGTGATGGCTCTTTAAACGGCATGGGGTCTCCGGTCCCGAGACGCTTTTCTGCATCGACTGCGATTTGCAAGTGATTGGCGCCGCTGCCCAGCAGCCTGCGCTCAAATTCCCCGATCGGCAGAGCCATAAATGTTGGCAGTCCATCGTAATTCAAAGTAATTAGTCATTGCAAGCTAATGAAATGCCTTGCCTGGTAATGTGAATGTGATGGGCCCGGCAATTAATTTGAAGAATTGATGAATAGAATGGGAAGGCAAAAACAGTTTATAGAGCTACCTTGTGGATTGTGCGGATTGGAAAGCAGTTGCAATCCATAATATATAACACTTAAATTTAATGTATTTTTGCATTCATAATGTAAATGACTTTGTCATAAATGAGAAGTAAAATAAACTGAAATTGATTTAAACATGGTTTCCTATCTAAAACTTGGCATACTAACTTATGAACAAAATAGGTATAATTTTGGTTTTATAAGTTGCTAGCTCTACAAAATAACCGATGGATGACACCTGATCTCCAAGGTTGTAAGCTTTTGTGAAATTCGCAATGCATTATTATAAGCCAGAGTTGCTGTATTGTGGATAGGAATACGGCGTAGCTGTAACCAGCTGACACCAACATCATTAAACGGTGATTTTATGATTCACGCTTGCATTAAAACCGCATCAAACTGGGGTAACAAATCGCGCTAAAGTCTATGAAAGAAAAGCCAAAAGCTAAACTACCAAGTAGTGCGAAATGTTGGCAGCTTATGGAGTTACGAACTGAAAGGGAGACTGAGACTGGAAATGGGAATGGGAATGGGACGAGGCGACGATGTGTTCGTCGGCTGAATACAAAACAACGGACTGTGCACAACTTCACGCCGTAATTAAACTGTCTTCGGTTGTGTTGTACAAGCGTTCAAGCATTAAGCCGTCCAAAATTCAACCAGTGCCATTTCGAGCTTTCATTTATTTTACATATTAGCCCCATACACGATCGCTTTTATACCTTATACCTTTTACACATGCATATGTATATGTCGATTTTCACACTATTTTCTACAAATTTAACGATTCTGTTCGACTTAACGTAATTCCGTGATTTTTATTGCCGCACTTTTAGCACTCTTTTGGAGTCCGTGAGGACCGTCTTCTAGTTGGCTTATTGCATACCTATTTACTTGCATATGTATATTTACATTTCTCGACTACAAAATACCCTTTACCAAAATCATGAGCACTTGAATTGTATTTACCAATCACATATATAAAGATGTATACTATTTATGCATCCAATATCCAATAGTACAGCTATTGAAGCTCTATATCTAAATTTTCGATAGGACTCAACTTTGAACAACTTGTTTCGTCAACTTCATAATACCCAGAAACGTATATATTTGGCATGCAGGGTATGAAAATTAAGAGTGTTTGTAGCTCTTTAACCAACTATGGGAATTAGCACATGAGAGACTTTTTGCTCAACCATTGTTTTCTGCTTGAATTATTCTAAAAATTGAAAACATCTTAGACTCAAGGCATTTACAGGGGACGTCTGTGAATATTGATTTAAAAACTAAAAACTGAAATCCCATCAAACGTAACAATTGGTTCACTTATTACAAAGTTATGGGATTTTAATATATGGGAGCTTTGGAGCCAAGAACTTTACGAAAATGTAAAAAGCTTTTAATTTGTAATAATGAATATATATTAAATTGAGAATTAATCTATAGAAAAAATCATGACAAAATGCCATCAAATATTTAAAACGGTTCAGTTTTGGAAAATGCCAAAATTTGTGTGAATTACTAAAAACACGGGTTATCACAAGTATATATGATAAATTTCAAGTAGTTTCAATAGCGGCGAAAAAATTAAATTCATACGGACAGACGGACAGCAAAACGGACATTGCACAAACACAATGTACTCTTTTCATACTAGTATACCAAAAAAAAGAAGGTGTGTATATATAGTTTTTAGAACTTAATAGATTATCCAATTTTATTTGATATTCCATATACAGTTTTTGCTATGGTCACATTATGCCATTTGATCTGTATAATAAATTTTTTTTTTCTACCCATTAAATCCACTGTGATTTGACAGGGGTCACATAATTTTCTTTTATATTAATTAAGTTATTTTAATTCAGGCGATTTTCCCATAATCTCCGCTGTCTTCATCGCTTGTTCTGCCGAGTCCGAACATGTATGCACATAATCGCACTTAATCGCTGCTTCAGCTTTTGTAGAATTTGAATTGCCCTCGCATAAGCACTTACTCATTCACACACGCACATACACAATAATCGCACACTTTCGTGTGCATTCATCAAAATATCAACACTCAGCCAAAAAAGGAGCCTTTCGAAAATCTGTTTGCTGTTTGGGCGCCAGAATGCATTGCATGTAAGAGATCTTGGCCAAGTGGCAGGCGACCGACACCAGGCCGAATGAAGTAACGAGAATGGGGCGATAACAGCCGGTTGGCATGGACAGGAGGCGACTGGTTGAAAATGGAGAGGATGTGGGCACTGTCTGTGGCACTGATGGCACCAAAAGGCGCATAAATCGCGTGAAAAATGTGAAAGAAAAAAGCATTTTGACACCAAAGCAAAAGGTGGCTGTTAACTGGCAGTGCGTTAAAACACGTTGACTAGATGATGATTATGAATATGAAAAATTAATGATAGTCACAGCATGGCAACAGTTGCACGCACATACACAGCGGACGATGCGAATGCGCAGATTAAGCATACGCAGTGTTGCCCACTTGGACAACCTGGCCAACTAGGCTTGTCAGCGTCAATTTCACAGCGCCTATCCGTTAGTTATATACACAGAAACAGAGGAAAAGTGTGTGTGCGAGCGTGAGAGAGAGAGAGTGAGAGAGAAAGAGATAGACGGCAAGTAGTTTTCCACTCTCGGAATTTTTTTTGTTTTTAATTTTTATTACTCGTAGCATTTGGCTGATTTTTGCATTCAGTTATGGCTGTTACTTTGCATTTCTCTGATTCGGTCTCTCGGCTTCTCGGTTTCTCGCTAAGTCGCTGCGTGCATTTTTCATTGGCTCAGTGGCTACTGAGACCCGGCTGGGTCACCTGCAAAACTTTCTATCTTTCTGTCTTCAAGCTCCTGCAACTCCGTCTTCTGGCTATCAACTTCAAGCCTGACTTTCAGCCTAATCGCCCATCTTCCGTTTGCGGTCATTCGCTTAAAGATGCGCCAAGTGTCACAGTCAGAGATCCAGTCGCATTCATTCTCCATCTCCATTTCTACTTCCAGCCTGCGCTCAATGTGCGTGTGCCGGGCCTTTTTCTAAATCTGGCTTTCCGACTGCCTGAGATTAGCAGAAAGCGCTGGCAAGTTGCGTTTAAATGCTGACCATTTATTTAATTTGTATTTCGTTTATTTATTGCATTTTCCTTGGCTCTTTGTTGCTCTTGCTAAAGTTAATAGTCTGCTACTTTGGCTTTGCCTCTGACATGGCATTTAGTAGTCGCTTTGCAGTTGCCGTTTGAGATTATGCAACTCCATAGTTAATTGGTAATTAAAACTTGACCATTAACGGAAGGTGATTTTTTAAATGCATTTTAAATAGTGTTGATAAGAAAAAATAAAAGCATTGGTATAAGCGATTGAAATACTGGGTGACAAAGCAACAAGTCTTATTACTTACAACATAAACAATCTTATAACTAGTACAAAAATATGTATCAAATACGAGCCCGAAAGTATGCAACATCACAGAGTTGAATTAATTAACAAAATAAAGGGTTTTCTGTAAAATAAATAGTTTCCTTCACTATTGTAGAAAAAATACATTTTATTTATTTAATTTTTTGCATACACGCAATTAATTGATATTTAGTAATTCCATAATTTAGGGTAAATAAATTATGACATTGATTGACGTTAAGGTCGACGTTTTGCAATCATTTGTTCGGCAATACGATACTTCCTTGCGATACTTCTTCTATACTTTACATAAAATATTGCAATAAAACAGTTCGGTAGTTCAGTTCAGTAAAATATTATTTTCATTCTTATTCATATTAACACAAACGTTAATTTTTCTCCTACTGACAAAAAAAAACTGTCTGATACCAACCGAGTGTTTAATTAAATATTTGATATTTTATTTATTTTATTAATTGAATGCTCATGGCAAAAACAATTTTAATCCGCTGGTAGATTTGATTCTGGTATACACAATGTATTATTTTGAATGATTAGCAGTGCCGAGATTAAGACATGATGCATTCCATGCGAATGCATTCCAGTACCCAAGTCATTTAAGAGTGTTCAGATGCAAACTCAACTGGCAAGTACTTAAAGTCGACTTGTTAGGCAGCACCTAAGCACCGAGTTTTAAGAACTACGCGATGCTTAACTAACGACAGCGTCATCTTCTGCTGCGGCTGCGGCTGCGCCCCGGAGTTGTTTTTGCTGGTGTAGTCATCGTCGTGGTTAGCGATGCTCGTAAAACATGTTTTTTCAATTAAAAATCTACGAAATGCAACAGCCAACAACAACAACAACCAAACACATGCTTCGCTAAGTTTGCGTATCGTTCAATGTAAGTAAAATCCAGAGCCAGAGCTTGTGTTGGGGCTAGTGTCAGTGCCGGGGGCTAAGGCTCAGTTGAGGCAGTTAGTCAACTTGGTTAGTTAGTAACTGGTGTCTGCCTGGCCCTTGCGCTTTGTCGTCATCACCATGCAGATGATGATGATGAGCATTGCTATCATCATGATCACCTCCTGGTGGGTATGGCGACCGTGTGACTTTATGTGGCAATTGTTAATATGACAAATTAATTTGTTACCCGGATTTACCATTGCACCTAACTCTTGTAAGTGTGTGTGTGTGTTTATGTGCGAGGAGATCTGCTCATGGATATGGCGTATGTGGGCTCGGTTAATTTTTATACCCTGAACCCATTGAAATTGGGTAAAAAAGGGTATAATGGTTTTGTGCAAATGTATGTACGTATGTAACAGGCAGAAGAAGGCATCTCCGACCCCATAAAGTATATATATTCTTGATCAGCATCACTAGCCGAGTCGATTTAGTCATTTCCGTCTGTCTGTCCGTCTGTCTGCCTGTCCGTCTCTCTGTCCGTCTGTCTGTATGAACACGCCGTTTCAGAGACTATAAAAGATGGTAAAGTTACTTTATATCATAAGTGAATTAAATGGTAGTGTGGTGCAGTCGCTAAGAGTTGTGCAGCTGAAGCTGGGGGTCAGCGGGTTCGACTCCCGGTATGGTGATTTTCTTTTTTCGTTGATAATTTTGATAATTTTTTTTTTTAGTCTTAAACCACCTTAATACTCATCAATTGCCGATATTTGTGTTTATGTGTTAAATGCAGTGTTCAGGGTATCTACTAGTCGGGCGGTCCCGACCAGAGCAACCTTACTTGTCAAATTATATAAAAGACTAATGCACCCGCCTTTGAGAGGATGGACATGATAGGTATGCATTTTTTGGCTGTAATTATAAAATAATATAAAACATATATATTATTTTGGGCTGTTCTGGTTGTTTATTTTGTTTAAATTTGGATATTAACTTTTATTTTTGCAATTAAATTCCATTTTACTGATTTACTAAATTGACCATAGAATACATACATCAATTGTATTAAGGACATATTTTTTCGAATAAAAGTTTGCATTAATATTGCGCCTAAAAACTTACTTTTTTAGGTACTGTAAAACTTTTAATTAAAAAAACTTTTTTCTGTACTTAAGCAACTTTTTGTCTTCTTGTCTTCTTTGCAACATGACAATAATGCACTCTTGCTTGGGCCACACCACAAATGTGTCTTAGTTATGCAGATGAAAATGTCGTAAATTGCCTAAGACACTTGTGAGTTGTCAGCAAAGGTAACTAATACGCAGCAAGGCACAGTAAAAAACCAATGACAATTATGGCTGCACTGCATCAAAATTTGCCGTTAGACGCGCCATGCGGTAAAGATAAACTTATCGCCAACGCAAAAGCTGCCAGGCAATAAATTTTCCTTATGCGCCCAGGCTGCGTGTGGCAATAATTTTCGCACAGAGCGCTACCGAAAAGACACAACAGCAAACAATGCACTGGCTGCAAAAAAAAAAAATAAAAAAAACAAAGAAAAGGAAAACAAACTACAAGATGAGGACTGAGGCTGAGACCGAAACGAAGCCGCCGCCATCCGCGCCCATCAGAAACGCAAGACCAAGTGACGGTGCCACCAATTGCTTTCAATCAAACACAAACTCTGTCATCGATCATTCAGCCTGTGCCCTGACTGGCTGACTGGCTGACTGCCTGACTGGCTGCCTATCGTCAATGTCGGGCTGGACTGGGCTCCTTTGGGGCCAATAAAGCGAGCCGCTGGACGCTGCAGCCCACAGCCAGTTGGAGGATGGCAGCGTGATGACAATTTGATTTGCATGCAATGCAAGTGCAATTATTATGGCAAAGGTGACCAGGAAAGGCATCGGCCTGGCTCAGCCAGGCTCGCCCCGCTCGCTCACTCACAACAAGAGCAGCAATTCCCTCCGTTCCTCCGTTCGTCCGTCTCTCTGTCAGGTCAAAACTTGCACAGTATGCAGAGGCTGCTTCGACGGCTATTTTGCATAAATGTCATTATTGTTGCCGCTGGCTCTCCAGACCGCCGCTATCTCAAACTGATTGACAGTTGAATTGAAAAGTTTGGCGACATTTTTCCTTATTTGATTTGTTGCTGTTGCTGTTGCAGTTGCAGTTGCAGTTGTGGTTGTGGTTGCTGTTGCAGTTGCTGCCGTTGCCGTTGAGTCGTTGCAGATATGCAAAAATTGGTGAAAATGTTTTCTGGCACTTGGCTGGAGTACAGATTTTATATATAGTTCATAACTTTTCTTCTTTCCCCGCATTTCGTAGCACGTCATGTTCCCAAATGTATTTCGGTTAATTAATGTTTCCCCGTTTTTCATTTTCTTGTCGCCGAGTGTGATAACCAGTGTTGCGTTTCGTGTACATTTTGTTGGGGTGACGGGAGGTAGATGAGTGAAGGAAGTTTTTACCAGCATGTGCTTGTGATAAAAAAAAATAGTCGCATAGTCTGATAGGACTACACAAAATGTGTTTTTTTTTAGGTAAAGAGTGGTTTTGGTTTTATCCTTTATGTCAGTTAAGAGTTTTCATATACATATATATATTTCATATATATATTTTATGACTATAGCTTATCTATTGTGGAAAGTTCATGTATGTATTAGTATTCGTATAAGCAAGGGCAATTATGCTAAGGCTCATGAAAAAATTTTAAATAATTTCAAACGTGCAAAATATTATTTTAAAGTTTCATAACTTTGTCAAAATAGAACCGATTTTTATGGTGCTTAATATTTTTATCATGGCTTGAACTGTTGATTGATTCTGTATTTGATTTTAATTCGTATTTGGAAATATATTTTTGATTTTGATTAATTTTTCTTAAACTCCAAGCTTACCCGATTTTCATTATGTTTATTCACCATTTTCATAATGGTTTAACAGCACTTAAATTTTATTGGTATTTGAAAATCAATTTTGGCACATTGCTAATCTGATGGAGAAATTAAAGGTGTTCTCCCACAACACATATGCCTAACATACTCTCTCCGGCGATCAGTAAATCAGCAGTATGGATCCACGGCAGGCCAAGCAGGATTCTAACAGTAGTATTCAAAGCGCAACGCAGCATTTTTGAGCAATTTAAAAGCAAAGAGTGGCACACATGCGAGCCGGTTGCCAGGCGGGCCTGTAACAACAAACACCTAAAAAAAGAAATGGCCAAACGGCAGGCAGGTTGTGAGCAGTTGGTAAAGGAACCAATTGCCAGTCGGCCATTCCAAAAAGCCTCCTTGACTGCAAATGAAATAAGTTGACATGCATTGACAGCTGTTGGCAGGCGGGTTGGCAGGGGCAGGTGTTCGGGTAAGGCCAAAATGGCAGTGGCTGGAAAAGCCTGAACCACCAAAATGAATTTTCACATAATTACCGAATGAGCTGGAACGCAAATTACCAAACTGAAATTTGAATAGCCAAGCAGAGTTGAAGTCTGCGTCTGCAATTCTTTGAAAGGCAGTGAGGCAGTCAGCGAGGTAGGCAATATGAATGGCATTTCATCGATGTGGCTGTTGGCCAAATTAATTGCCAACGCAGCGACGATGACGGTGGCGGTGGCGGTGGCGGTAGCAACAACAACTACAATGACTGCCACTGGCAGCAGCAGCAGCAGCAGCAGCTACCAATGCGCTGTCCAGGTTCTTGGCTGTGTGCGGCATAATCATAAAATCCTCGAGTTTAATAAACATTTCTACAGAATCTTTAGCATCTCGACAGGGTCGACGTTGGCTAACTCGTTTCTTTATTTCATGCCGTTTTACTGCGTGGCTTATGAGCTGCCGCCAATGGCCAGGACTGCATGTCCAACTTGGTTTTGGTCGTGGTTGTGGTCAGCACCGCAATGAAACTGCCGCGTTGTTGTCCAGTCGTTGACTCATTTATGGCCGCTACTGCTCCCAGATTTCAGCTCCCTGACTGCCCGTCTGCATACTCTGCTCATTTGCGAACTCGACTGTTTGGCAATTAAATAGAAAAATGAAATTTTATGTGGCTGCACACAAAGCCACGCCCACCAACCACGCATGTCCGTCTAGCATGACAGCCGACCAGTAATTAGAAACTTTATGTTTTCCAATATCTTGAAGCCTTTTCTCTTTTTTTTTCAATTGGCAACTTGACTCCAGGTCAGAGAATATTGGTCAACAGTCAATACTTTTTGTTAAAGAGTCAAAAGATTGACATTTAAGAGGATTTTGAATATTAACAAAAATTTAAATAAGTTGCAATTCGATTTAGAGTTAAAGGACAGCAGTTAAATAAAAAGTTACTACATTGCTTTTAACAGCAATCGTATTATTCTGAAAACTGCCAGCAAAATTCACTGTAAGAAAAAGACTACGAATGAAGCATCGAATTTTTTACTCATTTAAAAAAACGTTTTACTTGCATAAAGAATATATTGTTTTAACTATAAAAGATTTTAAATAAATAACAAAATGGAAAAATGTTGTACTTCAAGAATTTTGTGCTTTATATTTAATGTAAGAGTTTTAATGCTTGTGTAACGTCTAAATTTATGGCCAGATTTCGACACCAGCACTGCAAATGAGTCTTGCCCAAAGCACTTGCGAGACAACTAATGGCATGGCCTGGCAAACAAGATCAAAGCTTTGCCCACAGCTCCTTGACATTTGGCGCCAAACATCCCGAGCCATACATAGAAAATAGTATGTAGAGTACACACCCCTGGCACACCGCCCCTCCTGCTCATCACACACTTGAGCAGACAATGGGCGAGCGTACAAAGAACGAAAAGTTCAGAAACATGCTCGATGCATAAGTACGAAACATAATGAATAGCAAAGTGACCCCCGATAGCCGTAAATGTCAACAGCGCGGCCAATGACGTCATATGCAAATACTTGCGAGTGTGTCAAGTTTAAAAGCGAGCGCAATTAATAAACGTGGCTGCGACTACGAGCACTTACTCGCCTTCATGTATCTGTCAGATACTTTTGCAAGACAATGTATGTTCGTAATTAAAAATAACAGCAATGCATCTTCGAGTGTTGCAAGTTCGCCCAGCGGCAACTTGTGCATGATGACGCTGCAATGAGAACCTTGCTCCCTATCGCCGCTTCCCACTGTCCCTCTGCCCTTCGAGTGAATGCCAATAAAGTATTTATGTCTTGTTTTGTATTTATGCACTTGACATTTCTCCGCTACGTTTTATATCCCAATGGAGCCCTTTTTCATTTTTCGCTCGATAAAGCTGCCTTCCTTTGGCTTTCCGTTTTGTTTGCACAAAGCATAAAAAGACATAAAAATAAAAGTAATAATAAAAACAATAATCAGCTGCAGCAGACAACAGTAACCACAGGCAACAATTTCACTTCAGTCATAAAAATTAAGTAGCAAATTTTCCCTTGATGTGCACTGTAAAAAGAAAAATGCAAAACAGAAGATAGAAGATACTTCACACACACATAACAACAATGACCACACTGACGGAAGCTGTAAAACCTGATGCATTGTTTGTTGTTGTGATGCGATGACTCAAAAGTGCAATTACGTCAGCAGAGTGACATTATAATGATGATAAGAAACTGTAAATGAAATTTTCTAATTGCTGAGAATTGTCAAAGTGACAAAGTAAGAGTGCAGTCGACAGTGCTCGCTAAGGGCTACCCTGTACCCATAGATACTTTCGAATATATTTCTATATAAAGAACTACAATTTAATGCATATCTATATTTATTTATTATTTAAAATTATATACGATATAAATAATTTTACGGATTAAATTTCAATCTACAACTAAAATCAAAAGGCGACTTTTTAAAGAGATGTTTAAAATAAAAAATACGAAATTTTTACAATGATAAATCCGGATTTTATTATTCAAAATTTAACTGGCTAAATTTTGAGTGCCCACTGCCTGCATGTTGTGCTCTATAAACCCCATTACAAGTGCCGGGCATGGCAATAAATTCGATCAAGTTGCGGCAACTGCAACTGCTTCCAATGCTAACCATATCAGCAAGTCCTTGATGAAACGGGAAAGCCAAAAAACAATTTTAATCTAAATTATACGAAAACGAAAACAAAATGACGGCAATCAATAAACAAATAACTTTTTAGCTGGCACCGTTTGCTGGTAGCTTGCCAAATGCCAAATGCAATCAGGAGCCACCTTTGAAGGTGAGCCAGGAAACTGGCTGAAAAGACGCAGTCGGAACACTGCATCATTGTTTACTGTGTGCGGGGAGAGGTGGGGGGACGTGTTTCTTTTGGGACCTGTCGCTTACAGCAATGACGTGACAAAACAAAGGCAACTGCAAAAGTTTTGGCGTGCTGATTTACAAGGATACAACAGCCTTGCCTGAGCCAGACCTGTGGGTCGGGCAATTACTATATGCATTGATATGGTATATGGTATATATGGTCTGTCGGCAAAGGGTGCAGGGGCCCCAAGTCCTTATCGAATGCATGGGGCTGAGGCCACTTTGTTATATGCCGACACTTCCGTTTGGCTTGACTTGGAAATTTGTGCCATGACACGAATTCAAAGGCGCTAAGCCGACAGCCTTGTTGCGATTGAGACATTATGGACATGGAGGCAACTCATCGAGTCGAGTGGGTGGCCGACTGACTGGCTGCCAATTGGTGTCAAGCTGGGTTCAAGTGCTGTTGGCCCAAGTAGAGCAGGTTAATGGTGGCCCACAACAATCAATAGTTACACAACATTTCAGCCAAGTCGGCAGTGACAGACTTAAAGCCACGTTTTCTGGGAATTTAATTAATTTAATTAAATATATAATTTAAACACTTTCTCATTATTTGCGGACCCTGAACATGTCTTCGACGCCATATTCATTTCCATAACAAACTGAATGATGGTTTTTTAGAAATGGGCAATAAGTTGTACAATTTGTTTTTGTATTTTTCACCATATACTAGTGTGATATATTATTTAAAATTTAGTTTTATGCTTACATGTGTGTTGGCTTAATTGGCAATCAATTTGTTTATGTGCCTTTAAAACACTGTAAACTTGTTTTCTAATTTTGCAAAATACTCAGAAAACTCAAATATTAACCACAGGCAACCAAAGGTGTTTGTAAAATGTGCAGCCTATGATTCATTTAAACAGCTAGTTTGAAAATGTTGGAAGGGTGTTTTGTAAAACATAAATGTTGGTGTTAACACAAATATGTATATTATAGTAAAAATATTTTGTACCCTTGCAAAAGTATGAATAAGAGTTAATCACATGATTTGTAACACAATTGATTCTATGCGTATATCCGAGATCGCATTGGATTTTTGAACATCGTACTTAATCCTTTGGATTCATTTCTTAATTGAAGACTGATGGCTACAAAAGTGACCATATTGTAATCTAAGTATTTTATATTCAAGTTGACTACTTTCATATTAAAAAGCTTGGAATGAATTGGCCGCGTTCTTAATAGTATTATTGGCTAAGAAGCATTAAAATTGTATCGAAAATGACCAAATTACGACGGATTTTGCATTATCTAGCTAAATTTGTAATAATTTTGTCGATTCATCTTAATTGGGCCCACTAAAATGTTGAATAGAGAATCCGCTATGCAAAACAAGTTAAAATGAATTGGGCAGCAACAACTAAAAGCACTCAGCAAAACAATTATCAATTATTGAAATTAGAAACCTGCCTGAACCAATAGACACCGCCTACATTCAATAAAGAGAGAGACATCTCATGAGTGCCTCGGGGTAGCGGGGAACTCTGATGTCTTTGTTTGTGTGACCGGCTAGAGAACCTGTAACAAGTATTGTTCATTGGGGACTTGTCCATCTCATTACCACTTGGCATGGGCAAACACAATTAATGAAACCGCACATGGAATTTCATTCTCCGTCTGTGAAATCTCAACTGGGTCCCAAAAAGGTGTTAATGAACAGCCCGAAGGCATTTTGTTTTAGGCTGACATCGTGTTGACACAAGTAACATTTTTAAGTGGCCAGCACAGACAAATAAATAAAAACAATTGTTAGGCAGCCAGATACTATGGATTGGAATGTTAAATCTATATTTTGTAGCTAAAACTTGAATAGCATAGTTTGGCTTGAAAGGTCAGCGCAGGCGAAGGTTAGCACAGTGTTAATATTGGTATGCAATGGGATCGTTCTGAAACCCCGCCTAAAATCATGAATCTAATTAAAATGCAATTCATTGCAGCCCAGCAGCGTGATGCGCTTCAACTGGAATGCAAATCAAATATTACCCAATAGGAAGTGCATACAAAAAATAATAAAATCATCAGCAACAATAACAACAGCAGCAGCAACAAGCCGCTGGCAAAACAAACCTATAGCCATGCCGAACACCCAAACCCGAAAAAAACTTCCAGCCATCAAACAGCAGCATCAGCACCACCGCCACCACAAGCAGCAACAACAACAACAACAACAACAACAACAGCAACAGTTGCCATCTCATGCAGGCAGCGGTGATGTCGATCCAACGAAGGCGTTGAAAATTGTCAAAGAACGCGCCGCAACAGATGCACAGTGGAACCACACCTAATAAAATTAGGTGTGTTTGGAGTTGAACAAGCTTACATTAAATATCGGCAGTTACCTAAATAGACCTATAATAAATTTGATTATCATTAAGAAAATGTCATATAAATAAATTTACTCTAATACATCATTTTAATTTACTTGTTACAAATAGACGTGTTTTAAAAAATTTAATTAAAACACATGTTACTTAAGTATTTAAACGCTGAAAACGTAAGAAAATATTGTTAGAAAGTTCAAAAAAGAGGAATCAATATTTCAAAACTTCAGTTGTCCTAATAAAAAAATGCCTCTGTTGAGTGGTTAAGATCAAAATATTGAATACTTTTTCTTGACATATCCTATTGGTTCGAAACTAATTCAATGGTAAAGAATGTAAATATTATTTTTTGACAAATGTTTTAGCATCTTAAATAAAATGTAGCCACTGTGCAAAAACGCTGCTGATATTCGATTGTTGGCAGTCATGATTCAAAGCATTCGAAAACATTGACTTGGACGTTGCACGCCCGTTGCATGCAACCTCATCTCTCATCGCTTTGCGGCAGCAGCAGCAGCATCAGCAGCAGTTGCAGCAGGGGCAGCAAACGAAAACGGTAAACTAACAGGCGTTGCATTTGGAAAATCAGGAGGACCAACCTCAAAAGTGCGCACCTTAAAAATAATCTTTGGACGTGTTGGCTGGCCCACTCCGACTGTGACTTCAGCTCAAATCGCAAAACAGTCGTAACAGAAATTGTTGCCAATCGATTTCGTATACGAGTACAGCAAAACGAATAAAATAGGCGGCATCAATGGCATCGTCATCGTCATCGTCATCGTCCAACTTGTTGACATTTGCAGTATTGGGTCTAAGTCGGTGCCGGCTCAATAAACTATAAGTATAAATAGTTTAGAGCGACTGCACTTTGTGGGGCATCAGCATCTGTTGCCGCTCGCGGAACATGCAACAAGTGCAAGCAGTTTTAAGATAGTTGCAGCGCTGACAATCAGTTGTCGTCGACCGGCTCCAGCTTCGGGCTGAAGCTGGCAACGCCAACGGGTTTGGCCCAATGTGGGGCCGTCTATGCTCCCTCAAAGTAGGTTAGACTTTGGCTTAGTCATAAGCGCATTACATGGGCGAAAACAACAACGACTACAAGACTCTGGTAAGATTCAAATCTGTGCGGAATTCTTATGGGAAATATTTAAAATATGTACGTAGGTATTTAAATATACCTAGTTGCAACGACTGCCTTAAGTAGTTCAAGAGCTGACATTCGATGTCAGTTGAGTAAAATATTACATTTATAATTATGCAAAGATTTCATCATAATAACTACATTAAAATCTTAAAAATTTGATGTCCAGCTTAAAGAAGTATAAAACAGATTCCTCAATGGTTTTTTTGTAGTTCTCATGTTGCAATAACCACCGAGAGCAGGTATTAATTACAAATTCCAACTATCAATTACAAGTTTATGGACATTCAGTGCTCAAAACAATAAATCAAGCATGTGCAAACAAGAGGCAACCACACGATAAACCCATTGTCGAATCAGATGCTTAGACCAGCGATTTGACCAACTTCAATGGGCATTGTTTCCTCTGGCTGAACGCAAAACAATTGGCCAATTTATAGCATGATTAGATTTTTCAGATTTCCAGCAATGAACGCCAAAAATCAATAAAAAGAATTTTTGCGCCCCAACATAATTGAGCAGGCAAAACGACGAACGATCATGATCATGATCATGATGATGATGTTCACGATGACCAACTCGACTAGTTAGCGTACACGAAAGCGATATTTGTTTTATGAAGCCGCTGCCGTGGCTAACTGCACAATGTGTTGATCTTGAGATTAACAGGCGGCAGCTCGTACAGATTCAAATGAGCACACAACACACACACACACACACACACACACACACACGTAGACACGCCACACAACACACGACGAAGGTGGTGAGGACGAGTTGAATCATGGGCTATTCGAACGGTCAGTCGTCTGGCAATGGCGATGGCTAAGGCGTTGTTGGCGTTGGCGTTTTGTGAGAACAACGCCAAACTGCTTATTAGACGCAATTAACAAGACACACAGACGGGCCCGGGTGTCGGAATCAGAATCGGAGGCGTAAGGCCCCAAAATGAAGATTTTCAGTTGATGCTCGTTTTCGTCATTTTTTGTCGGCATTTGGCATTAGATGGGTGCTAATTTTGTTGGAACCGCAGCTCAGTCAGCCATGGGTCATATCGTCGATTAATACGTTTTTGATTTTGATTCTCGAATTCAAAGTAAACTCTCTGCGCCAACTTGGCGTCTGTTCGTCATGATCGTCGTGATTTATGTCCCTAACCCTCAGTGGTTTCTTCGACTGTTTGACACAAGAACGGACCTCACTTTCATTTATGAATCATTGGCCCCCGTCCGGCACTGTGTAATTAAGGGCTTAGCAGCTAATGCAATAATTTTGCAGGCTTCCGGTATTTAATTGGCTCACGCTTAATTTGGATCGAGCTTTAGGCTGGGTGGTCACCGTGGGTGTGGGCCAAATAATTATGGACTTCGTAATAAGCCTCGGGTCAATAGACGTGTGAAACATGCGGCTATTCAAGGTTATTATCATATAGTAATTGTGCTATAAAGTGTAGCAAAGCTATTGCAGTGGGCAACATTGGATCGGTAATCGTTGATTATCGCAAATGTGGGATACATACTCATTAGAGGCTTCGAAATAAATTAATCATGATTGAATAAATAGAAAGACTTACCCGAAGAATATAGATCGGGAAATATTGAAAGATATTGTATAAAAATATAAAGTTTAAAGGTAAAAACTGTGGTACTGTTGATGTTACTTTTCATATCATATCCAATTTATTATTAGAATTCGCTTTTACTTATATTGCCCACTATTAAATACAGCTAGATCCTTGTAGTAGTCGGAAATTCGCACTCAGATCAGACTTTGTCATTTTAAAAACTTTCTTTCTTTCTCCCTCAAAATATAATAATGTAATATATGAAAAGCATTCAAAAGATTTTTGTTTTTTTAGATAAACTATTAACAAGAAATTTATTAAAATTCTGTTTATTTAAATGCTTATAGTTATAACTTTCTTTGCTATATCTGCAATTTCTTGGTCTATTTCAAGGTTAACTGTGGTTGCACTGGAAAAAATCTAGACTTGAGGGCTTTCAATTGTGTTAGTTACATTGCTTTCTTTGCCATCTATTTCTTGCTAAGCCAACAGATGCAGAAAATGCTTATTATGAACGACGACAAGCCAAATAGAAAACTAGCCGGAAAAACTTAAACACAATTGATGGCACACCTTGGCACGATAAAAAGGAAAACTCAGTCGGTGCACAAGCCAAAAGTAGACACAAATATTTTATCAAACAACAAAAAAAGCTAAGAAAACAGATTTAAAAAAAAAATGTAAATCACGCCTTGCTGGCAAAAAACGCCACAAAGCGACGAGTCGAGTCGACTGGAGAGGAGAGTCGAGTCGAGTCGAGACACACTTCAAAAATGACAAAAAACCAAGATGACGACGATTTCAATGAAAATCAAGTGCCACGAGCAGCGGAGAAAAATAGGGTAGGGCAAAAAGCGCCCACAGATGCGGTGTCGAGCAGTTGGAGCAGAGGCGAGGGCAGGGCCAAGGAAAAGAGGAGCCGGGTCTAGTTGGGAGGGTTGCGCTGCTCAGCGATGCGCGCGATATGGCAGGAAGCGGTAGAGCAAATAAAATAAAAATAATAAACCAATTATGCACTTTGCCGCAACATTGACGGGAAAGGCGGTTGGGAGGTAAACTCGGTCCTGGGTTGGTCAGCTGCTTGATGGAAGTGTTGCCAGCGCTCGCAACACGAAAATTAAATCAGCAAAATGTGTAACTAAAAGATGCATCATCCAGATAGTCAAGGTAAGGCTAAGGTAAGTAGCTCGAGCGGCTAATTCAACTAACGGCCTAGGCTGGGGTCTGGGCCTGGGCCTGGTCCGGGCCAGATGAGCAGCAGATTGGGCTCTTGGGCTCTTATCTGTCTGTGTGTTGTACGTACTTATGTTGCATGTTGATTTGCCATACACAGTTACCGTGGAGCTGGGCGGGCGTTACAATCTGGGGTCAATCCGCGGAGGTCAACTGCACAGTCGCAGTCGCGGTTTCACTCTTTAAAAGGTTTCACTCGACTCACTCGAACGTCTCGTCTTGCTAATGAAGCTCCAGCCAAAGCGTCGATATTGTTATTGTTGATGAGACCATGTTGATAGCTTTGCTGCCTGCCTGCCCGCCTGCCTTCCTGGCAGTCTGGAAGGCTGACGACAACATCTTTAGACCTAGTAGAGCTTCAGTCTTTGTTTATCGTGCATAAAGTGTTTAGTATTTAGTTGCTTGTTTTTGCCATACAAATTATCTGGCATGCCGTTTTGGAGGCTGGTCCCCGCCATGTAAATATGTGCTTGAAAATTTGTTTCGAGTACCCAAAGGGTAATTAGTACCCCCTGGCAACAGGTTGTTGCCGGTTCAGCTTGCTGACTGACTAAATCGCTTCATAGGGCTCGACTCTGCTCGGCTTGTGCTCAAAATATGACATTTTCTGCAGTTTTGTCTAATGGACTCTCAAGCAATGTGCATAAGTATTGCCAAATGATGATAAAATATTTGCCAAAGGTGAAAGTTTGTAGGTTCATTTTGTCTTGTGTCACATTATTGTTGTTGTTGTTATGGTTGTTGTTTATGGCTTGTCTTCTTCTACGAAACTGAAAGTTTGTGCAAATAGTTGTGCAGAACCAGCAATTAGCGATGCATTTGCCAAAAACCTGGGCGGAGCAACAAATCCCGTAATGGATTGTGTCTCTGTTCGAAACATGGCTCAAAAGCCTCGCACAAACTTTCAAGCGAAGTCATAAACAATGCATTGCGTACTGTGCGGTAAAATTTGTTTAGCTGCAAATAACCCAAAATTATATACAATATAAAGTCAACTTCCAAATATTTTCCATTGATGATGCAAAATAAATTTAAACATGTTATTTGAAGATACAAAAAATTAATTATTTAAATATATTTGTATGAAATACAAATACTTGTTTAAAATTGGTTTTGTGCAACATTTTTATACTTGGCTATGAAATACACATAGTTTTTAGATACATTAAATATGCAGATATATTGTTCAGCTGCTTGTTGCAAGTTCCTCGGCAAAATTTGGCCAAAGACATTTCGTACAGCTTTCGTATGTAAAACCTTTATCTTTCCAACTGAATTTCATTTAGTTTACACTTTATTAAACCCAATATCTCTTGCAAACAAAATATTATTTGTGGTACTTATTCATCGCTTTGTTGGACCAACATTTCGCATAATATATTCCTTTCGTGGCAAAACAAATACAAATATTGAATCCATTTCCATACGACTACCATTTTACATTTAATCCCAGGCTGAGTCACAACATAGTTAGCGCAAGATTCTCACTGGCGGCGGCGCCTTTTTGAAGTCAGCTAAAATAATTAAATAAATAAACTGTCATAATTAATTTGTGAAGCATCTGGAAGACCATTTGGTAACAAAACGGTCAACGGCGCAGAAATAAAAATACGAGTAAGGCCAAAACGAAACGTGAAAACCACAAAGAGCCAAAGCTGACCCAAATACTAAGCCGCGGTAAGAAGGGCCTCAGTCTCATTCGCAGGCCAAGACAAAGAGCATTTACAATATTTATATAAATTAAAATACAAAATAGCTACATAAAATGCACCTAAATGCCAGCTTCAAAAGCAACAAAACTCCACAGATCCCCTGCCTGAGGCCGTGGAAGACACCTCAACGCACAACTGAGTCACAATTTTCAACGAATTTCCTTTGAGCATTAAAAAAATTACCACAAAAAGAAAAAGAAAATCGAAGTAAAACAGAATTGCACTGTTTGGTTACCGAAGAGTGAATACCCTTGCAAACTCAATATACACTTCATAGCAGTCTGTAGTTTTACACATTATAGATACAGTAGATATATATAGATACAGTACATACTAAGACATAGAACCTGGTTCAAACTGCATATAGCATAATTAAAACTTTATAAAATAGCTGGGTATATTTGTATTTATTAAAAAAAAAAATGATATCAGCTGATTTTCTACCAAACTTTAAACAGCCATAATGCATATACGCATAAAAAATTGAATAAAACTAATTAATCAATAAGCAAAATTAAATGTTTACTTGGAAACTGAAACCTGGATAAGCTTATTGACTAAATTTAAATACCCTAACCAAGAGTATAAAAAAGGCAAATAATACAAAATAGGTAGCATACACACAAAATATTTATCGCTTCCGGATTTTCAAATGTCGTAAAAGTCTGTTCAATATCATATGCATAAATGTTGGCTTTATCGATTTCGAATCGTTTATTTGTCCGCCGGTGCTTACGGTTGTCAACGGCTTTGAGTAGAAGTTTGAATTTTGTTATTCGTTATTCGTATTTTGAATTTGGCTTGGTTTTTGTTTCTCTTTTCTTTGGATTTGATTGATATTCGTATCGATTGCGTTTGCGTTTGACAAGTTTTGCAATGCAACTGCGACAGACACAAGCGAATAACTGCAACGGTAACCTGTTGCAGGCTTGTTGGCTGCTTTGGTTTCGGCCAACTCGAATTAAATACATATACTTAATGCATTTACAAAATATCGATGACGTGCGCGATTGCCTTTCGTTTTGAAATTCGCTTGACTCAGTGGTGGGAAGCGTGTCCACGGAGCACCTGACTCAGGCTCCCAATCGCAAGTTGTTATGGAGCCTGCGCTTGCGCCTGTGACTGGGCCTCGAGTTCGGCTTTGGCCTGACTTCGGCGCATTTTCTACGCCTGTATGACATATCACCATAGATTTACATTGAATTTCAATAACTGCGAGTTGTCGGCTGGCTGCTTGCAGTTGTGTTTAAGATGAAGATGAAATGCAGGCATTCAGTTGATTTCAACTGACTTTGTCCCGAAGCTTTCACTTTTCAGCTTTGGCATATTCACGTTGTTCGTTTTTGGTGCGGGCACAAACATTGAAATGACTATAGACCAGATCGGATATTACTTACAGAGTAGGTGAGTTAGGCAAATGCGTTGGTGGTAATCTGGTAATCGACTATTTAAAACAAAAATGCTTCTAAAATATTCAAAACTTTTTATTATTTGATTACTAAAAAATTTGTTACTATAAATCGATAAAGTATGGATGGTATGGTGTTGTATTTCGTTCGAGGTCTCTCATAAATAGAATTCTGCTGAGTTTAAGGGGCAAAGATCTTACTAAACATGAACAACTTATTTATTTCGGGCTTTACCTGAAAGTACATTTTTATCTCAGGAACAAATTGATTAAGTTCTTCGATAGATTGATTATATATTCATTTTTAAAATCTTTCACAGGATATATACAAGCATGTCCGCGAAAAACATATAATAAAAAGATAATAACTATTTTGCCTTTGTTTAAAAACAGAAGAAAAAACAACAAAAAATGCATATAATTGAGTTAAGCTCTCAAAAGTCCTTAATAAAATTAAATCCTTTCATTTAAAGGTGGCGGCGACAGAAACAAAAACCAAAAAAAAGCAACTTCGAAACAAAAGCGAAAAAAGGGAAGCCGACGATAATTATGATGAGACCTCTCTCAAATCGATGCGGACTGTGGACGGACTCCTGCTCGATATAAACAGACTCGATGCGGTCGCTGACTCTGGCGGCTCAGTCCGCTGATGATATTGGGCACGATAGCCACGAAGCTGCTGATTAATTTTGACTCTGCACCGGAAATGTAAAAGAAAAGTCGCAAAAAACGTCGCTAAATGATAATGCAGCAGGCGACTCGGATCGAGTATTGGATCGATGGATCGCAGCAATAGAAACCCAGCTGGAAAAAACACACGCCACGGAAGCAGTTTGCGCATGCGTCAAGCATAAAAATATGGCAGGCATTCAGTTTTTTTCGTGTTTATTTTTTGCTTTGTATCATTTTAGCCAACAAATTTATGAAGTCAGCAATTTAAAGCGGCGTGTTTTTTTTTCTTGCGCTGGCCAATTTTATGCCGTTTTTAACGCTCAGCTGAAACACTGTTGGACAATAAAGCCAAGTGTTTTAATGCTTAATGTTAATTGTGCTGTAAAGCTCGTTGAGCATTAAGTTTATGGCATTGCCGCGATTTTTAAGACTTTGCAATTTACGAACTTCACTTTTGCATTTGGTAGGAGCACCAGTATCAGTATCAGCGGGCAAGGTGTAAGAGTTTAATGAGCAGCGACGTTTGGCTTTTTGGGGCCGACAGGTGGGCAGCCGGGACGGGGAAGAAGACGCGCTCCAGTTGTAGCTGGCAGCGTAATCCGTTTTCAACTAATTAGGCTACAAGCTGTTTAAGCCGCCGGCCAGAGGGGCGGGGGGCAAGAGAGATAAAGCCACAGGCAGCCAAAGTTCAGACGCGTTTTGGTTTGGGCCATTCGTTTTGAGCACATTGACCAAAAGCAGCGCTGGGTCAGGTTGGACCAACTTGGCTTCCCCTTTCCTGTCGCTTCATGACGATTGCGGTGCGAGGCTCACGAAACTGCCTTCAAAAGCTGTCAAGTTAACAATCCAGACAACACAGTCCCAGTTTGAGTCGGAGTCTGAGTCTGAGTCTGAGACCCAGTCCCAATTCCAGTCCCGGTCCCAGTTCACAACGTCTCTCATTTCGTGTCCCTGACGCTGTCGTCTTCTTCTTCTGTCGGTTAATGTCATTATCAAGATCGTTTGCATTTAATCTGCATAAACAAATCAAATAAGTAAAACCGAGCCGCAGCCCCGCAAAAGTGGCGCAGAAGTCACTCAGGCACCGCCACCGCCACCGCCAGCGCAAACCACCACGTCACGACGCCCTCAACGTCCCCATCTCCATACTCAGTCAGTCAGTCAGCGGCGCGTTGGTAATGCGGTAATTGTTGTTGCTGCTCCACGGCCGGCGCTGGCCAGCAGATGATGCCCGGTGCTGCAGTCTCTGTCCCTGTCCCTGGCTTGGCGCTGCATCCTCATCCAAATCGGCAACGCACGCAGCGGCAAATTAAGTAGAACAGCAGTTGAAAATGCGGTTGGCCGCGGCTGCCGTTGCTGCTGCTGTTGCTCAAATTTTTGCCGGCAACAAAAACAACGAACATTTGTGTGTGTGCTGTCTACCCTGTAATAAGCTGAACAGCAGTAATCTTTAAGCGTGTTTGGCAGCTCAAGAAGCGATTGTTGTTGAAAGTTAATGCAAATTAATACAAAAGGAACCACTAACTCAAACCATGATTGACCAATAGGGCGTATGCGTAACAAGTTTCAAATAGGTAACAAAATAATATTTTTTTTTTGCATCAGTAACAAAACCTGATTTTTTGATGAAAAACAATTATACAAATACACGGGTGAGGAACAATATATCATTTTTTTTCAAGTAACAATAAATTAAATTGGTGGCTTGCGTCTTAACAAAAGCTTAGAAAAATACCAGATGTTAGAAATTTAAATTTAAATACTAATAATAAACAGTGTAGTTCAGCTGCACATTATTGAATGAGGAAGAGGTAGATTCGATCTGATTCATGATAAATAAATTATTCAAAAGTGCAAATTAAATTATTTATGATAAGAACAATTTATTTAATTTTTTATTATAAAATTATTTGAAATACAAAAAAATTAGTGTAAATATAAAACTGCTCATAGAATTTATTAAAAGACTGTAAGATTGCATCGTTTCATAATTTTCAGCTATCTGCACCAATAATGCAGCGGATCCCAGGCCCATAGGACGCGAAGTCGTGATAATGACCACCTATAGAGTACACACACACACTCGTACACACACACACACACTCACACATACACACACGGCATACCAAAGGAGACAGCGCAAAATGCGTTTTAGTTTGAGAAACTCAACACACACACACACACACATACAACGGAGACTGCAACAATTTGATTCTATGTGCTTAAGAGCCCTTAAAATCTCCAATAAATGACTGGCCGGGACTCGGGCTTTTGGGAAACGACTGCACATGCTGAGCGTTGCACTCGGGTTAAGGTTCTTTGGTTGGCGTCTCTGGGATGCTGGCACCGACTGCGTCGCAGATCGTCGCAGCCTGATTGCGAACTGGCTGCATTCGAGCCTTTGAAGATGCGAGCGTACGCAACAGCGAGAGCCACTTTTCATAATCTTAGAAATGGGCAGGCGGTCGGCTGGCTGGCCAAAAATTACACCAGAGTTGGCATCCACTGGGCTCAGCTTCACGCTGCGCCTCACGTTCGCTGAAAACTTCGCGTATTGTGGGCCCGGTCGCTCAGTTTTGGGTTTGGGCTGCAGCAGGTTAATGAAATGCGTTTTAACAAAGTCTTCAATGATGTTCTTCTGCTCGCCTCGTCTTCGCTCTGCTCGCTCTTTGCGTTCCTTCTACTTTTGTGTCCTCTTCCTTTAATGTTTCAATATAAGTTAGCTAAGTTTACGGATGATCAATGATTGTTGGCGTAGCGTGTGGCCTCTGGTTCAGGTAATAAGCTGCAGCATGCTTAAGATATAAATTGTTCTACCTTGCAGTAAATTATGTTTATAAAGTATTTGAAGTGTAAAGACCCAAAATGATGGTTAGCAAAAAATAACAAATATCTTTATCACTAGCCCCGATTAAGGAACCATGTCTCGAATCTAAAAGTTATTATTAATTTAATTTGGTTGTGTGCATGATATGTTTGTTTCTTATTTTCCTTTGAATTTGATTATCACTAAGAAATAATAGTCTAAATAATAACCATTTATATTTGCTTACATAATCATTTAATTTCCCTTGCAAGTTAATTAATTTATACTCTAGAATAAAAATTAGTTATCCCTTAAATGTGCATAAGAATTTGTAGTTTATAAAAAAAGTATTTTAAAAGCAATTGGCATGAAATAATTTGATTTATACTTCATAATATATTCCAGGAAGTATAAAAATAAATCAGTAAGGATTACTTTAATATTAAAAGATCTGAAAAACGTTTATATCTCTTACAATACACTGCAAACACAGTTTCCTTTTTTGTATCTAAGAGATTGCACTGTCCCAACTTCAGTTCCTTGTTTCTTGTAACTTAGTTTAAAATAAGTAATAGTACTTAAGTCGAAAGTGCCCGACTAGAATATACTCTGTAGCTAGCTCCGAAGTGTTCTAAAAAACAACTGTTATTTGTACTTACACACATAACACATGCTTCTTCTTTCCATAGTCCTCAACTATAAAAATTTCATGCGTATTTCAATTAATGTCATTCATTGTTATGCAGTTGGGAATCTTACGCTAATCTCTGAGATCGATGCTTTCTCAACATGGACATGGCTTTTGATGGTGACCAAGGATATATTTACTTTAAGGGGTGTGAAATGCCTCCCCCTATTAAATTGACCTTAAACCATTACACCCTCGTTTGGCCGTACGCAGTACAGAGTATAATACCTAGTAGGGTCTTTTCCATTACCCAACACAACGGTCATATCACTGACTCATCAACACAAACCAAGCCAAAATACAAACAGAGATGGAGACAGAGACAGCGAGAGCGAGAGCGACAGCGACTTTTAGCCTCGGGGCAATCTGTCAACTGGCGTCAGACGATCTAAGACAAGGGGAAGCCAGGCAGCCAACCTACAACTCAACTGGCAAAAACTGAAGACTACGAAGACCTAAGGCCTGGGGCGCTCTGCACCGCGTTACGCGTTGTCCGCTGGTGACGATGAACTGCGATTGGGACGGAAACATGGACTGAAACAGAGAGTTGGAGTGGAGCCGAGTCTGTGTCTTTGGACGAACTGTGCAGATGGAGTGCGACTGACTGTGGGTTGACTTCTGCTGGCTGCACGGCTATCAATTGCCCAAAAGCGTTGCACAAATTGAAACGTTTGACTATATTTGGGTCAGTTAAAGTGATCACATTAACAAGTCAATAGGAGTGCAACATCCTTTTAGGGCATCGCACGTCAACAGGAGTAACAGTTGGTGGTAACCGGTGCCGTTGCCGTTGTCGTTGTCGTTGTCGTTGCCGGTGCTCCTAGACAGCGCCATCCGCCAGCCGGGGTGTTGACACCAGCAGATTGATGTGTACTGGTTTGCACTGGTCACCAAAAGGTGATCAGGCGCAGCGTGAGAACTAGTACTGGACCCAACTCTGCCGCTGGGTGTGTGTGTCCCAAGGGAGTTGCCCGAGGAGCGCACAATCTGGCAGGTATATCAGAGCCGGGCCGCGCACTGAGATTGTTTAATTGGGATGTGCGACCAAGTGGGATTTAAGTTAGTTACTTGGAGCAGAGGTTGGCTACAAATGCAGAAAGGTCATCAAAGGACTTAAGACTTGAAATATGCAATATATACATGTATAATAATAATACAAATAATAATTAGGTCCACAGGGGGCGTGGCAAATTGAATCTATATATTTTACTAAGATAAAAATTAGATACATCAAATTAAAATTTGGATAGGTGCGAAAATTGATAACTCCTACAATTTTAGAGCGAGGATAACTAAGTTTGCTAAACAGTTTTCTGATGACCTCACAGATTACAAAAATTCATATTTTTCTTTAATAACAATAATAATTAAATCATGTATGGATGATTCTCGCGCAGTTGGTTAGACGCAATTGTTTTACTTGTTTAAGGATTTGTTTAACTGCAGTTCATTATTATTAAGTCCAATAGTAGAATTTATATTTAGATAAAGTTGGAACTGCTGCTCAATTTTCTTCTGCATCTATTTATTTATACTGGATTAATATTTAGGTGGAGCTTGACATTGCACAGAATGGTAGAGCTATTAAGCGAATTATTTCATAGCAGCTACGTCGCACAATTTGTGATCGTGACTGATTTAAACAGCAGTCACTGCAGTGGACAGTGTCTGGGAGGATGCTGGGAGTATGTAACCTTTAAACCGTTTAATCTGACAATGGAAATAAATAAAAGAATTAACATTTATTTTTAAGTATGCGCTCAAGTATGTGCTTGGGCCAATCCCCAATCCCCGATCCCCGCTTGCGAACTCGCCGCACCCAGAACGCACTCGGCCCGTGTGGAGAGCCGAGTCCGAGTTGACGGCGACTATCAAACCGAGAACCGCCCGATGTGGTTGTTGCCAGCCACCTAAAAACCACCAGCACCGAGACAAACAGAGGGCCATGTCCAAAGCATTTTTGAAACATGCGAATTGCTTGTACGTGACACGCAACAGCAAAGGGAACAGGCAAAAGGAGCGGACGAGGATGACGGCGACAAGAACGAGGAGCGAGTGGCGGGAGGGGGCGGAGGTGGATGCTGCGCGCCCAAACACAAAAGAAATAAGATGACCATGTCCAGCCAACCACTTAGCCATGAAAGCGGTAACTACATGCAACAGATGAAGCATGCGCTGCGGCATGCAGCGTACTCAGTACTCAAACCTAAAATGCCAAGGTAAAACTAAGCTAAACCTAAAGGTAAAAGCAAAGGTGAGCGCAAAGGCAACGGCAAACCTAAAGGTAAAGGTAAAGGTAAAGGCACAGGTAAAGCACTTGGAATGCGCCCCAGCAAAAGGAGCTGCAGCTTCAGCAGCGCATCGCGCATCACACAAAGTGCTGTTGCAACAACAGTAACTCTGGTCCACGCACAGTGTCCCCAAACAAATGCAATTTGCAAAACTGCACGACTTGGATGTTGCTTCCTACAATAATAAATGCTTTGTTTCATTCAAAACAAAATTAGAAAGAAAAAAAGGAAATTTGACAGGGAAAATTTGTAAAAAAAAAGTGCATCAATAAATCATTATTTTCTCCATTCAAAATTGACTAATTAGCTTTCAGGAAGCTGTTATGAATTATTTAATATTATTTAGTGCTTGAATTGGCTTGTAATAAATACTAGTAAATTGTAGACTAGTTTACAAGATTAAATTATTTTGCACAATTGCCGTTTAAGATAAGAATTTAATATGGTAATAGGAAAAAGTATTATAGTCTTTGTACCACTGTTCAGGGCCGCTCAATGAAATTTATTTGGTGATGCTTGAGCGAAGCGTGAAGTTGACTGCCGCAGAAGCCTCGAACTGCAACCAGGCACAGACACAGTAGGAGTCACAGTCCCTGACTCGAAAAGCCTGAAGGAGAGACCGGACCAATAAGGCAGCCGCGATCAATTTAATCGCGCAAATAATATGCCTGGGTCTGAGGTTCTGTGACTGTGACTGTGACTGGGTCTGGACTTGAGTCCTGGGAGCTGGCAATAAGTATGTACACAAAATAAGTAAATATGGAATAATCGTTATGTGTGCCATATGGGCAAAGGGGTCGAGCCTTCTTATCGCCATGCAAAGATCAGAAAGTGTGTGACCGACCGACAGACCGACCGACTGTGAATGCTTTGCATTTCTCAAGAATTTCAACCTGTGCGAGAATTCGCCTCTTTCACTTTGACACTTGTCCGCTGCGTCGGCGTTGCTCGAAAATTACGCTAATTTTGTGTGCCACTTATGTAGAGTGAATACCCTGGAATAGCCCGGTGCAAGCGGGCACAGCAGCTGGGATAATCGGCAGAGTTGAAACGGCAACTGGCCTTCTTTAATGCAATTACATGCTCCTGGGCCATAAGTCAGACAGTCGCTGCACAATGTTCCAATTCAGTGCCAATTTAATTGGCTTTTACACCAAACTGCTGAAACTGCTCGAGCTGCGGCTGCTGCTGCGGCTGCTGCTGACCAGATCCTCGAGAGCAGCTCATGACACGTTGCGCGAATCACTCAAATGTCACCATAAATTCCGCGCATGCGCACACATTGGTATGCCTATTTTTGGGATCTCGTACACTCGCACAAAGTCTCGCTCTTGTTAGCAACAGTTGGCTCTGAGGAGCGCTTTTGTTACCATTTCCCATCTTGGCCATGTACTGCACTCCACTGCACTGAGCTGAGTTGAGCTGGTTATGTGTATGTGTATGTGCGTGTGCGTGTGCTTGTCTCTCTCTACCTGTTGGCGCTTACCGGTTGCCTATTTAGGGAGTGGCGCTTTTTCTTTGGCTCATTTACGCCGCCCCAAATGTGTAAAAGTGTGAATATCCAATTAGCGGCTCCACACCGAAATGGTCAATAGAGCTCCAAAATGCGGCCTCTGTCCAACTCACGTTAAGTAGATTAACGATCAGTTAACTATTTACGCGTACTAACTGTCATTGTCTTTATATCTCAATCAACTCGAATCTAAAATGTTGGTGAAAGGCCATTTATACTAGAATCTATTCAAATCAAGTGATTAAAAAAATGGAGCGAACACCGAGTTTATTATGTGTAAATATATTTATAGCACGTTTAGTTCGTATAATTTGATAAGGTAAATATTTGATTAAAGTATGCAACAGTGTTTCTCAATTTCCAACATTAATTTAAATTTATATATAATAATAATAATATTGTAATTGAATTTTAATCAGAAACTTTTTAGAGATATTCAGTTCAGTTTAATAAGCTGTTTCAGCCAAAATATACAGTCAGCTAATATCGTTGTTAAAAAACAGCTATTAACAGTCTAAAGAATGATCAGAACATGGCTTAGTTGTGGAAGAATTTCGAATTGATTCGTTTATAACTTATTTTAATAAACGCTTGTAAATATTGAATTTTTTGTCTTTTAATATTGGCAGCCATTTAAGTCAACTAAAGTTCAATTACGCTCATTGGTAGCAATCAAAACACGATACATGACTTTAATAACGTTTTAACGTTGAATATGGCTTTCGATCAATCAGATCAAACGGCAACTAATTTTTGCACATGGCGCGAATTGGGGGAACACGCCTCCCCAAAGCGATTATATCATACACATTAATAATGGAGCTGGACATGAACGTGGGCATGAAAAAACGCACGTATCGTGCACCGATCGTGTTTGGCCACATCAATTGGGGATCGGAGTTGATGTGTGAGCGATGGCGACGGCGATTGGAAAACTGAAAGTAAACTTAACAAATTTCCACGCAGCGAACGCAGGTGCAAAAAACTATGTAGCCTATTAATTAGATCAGAGCTAGTATATGGTCATACATTTATCTTGCCTCTGACTGAATGAGTGAGTGTGTGCGTGCCAACTGTTGTTGCAACATCTCCAACTGGCCAACATCGTCATAATGATAATAATGGTGGCACTGCCAGGCGGGCTCCTAAAAACGTGGCTACATTTGGCCAATTTCGATTGAACATAAACAAAAATCATTTGGCCGTGAGTGCGCGCCCGCATCATCATCATCGTCATCATCAGCGTCATCATTATCATCATCTCTTTCCACCGCCACCTTCTCGCCTTGCCGGCTGCTGTCCGTTCGCGCCAGCAACGTTTGATGTTCGGCAGCTTGTCGCGCCGACGTCGCACCCAGCATGTCCACCAAGTCGCACGCAGCGCCTCCTGGCTGGAGATGACTCCAACCCCAACTCTGATTCCGCTCAAAACATTGGCGTTAGATGGCGCTTGTCCACAAATGCTCGTTTTACCAAATGAGCATCGCGTGCTGTGCCTATGCAACCGACTAACATCTACATATGCATCAAGTATATTATTTACCTTTTAAGCGCACCTAATTGAGTTATCTTCATTGCTTGAAGCTTGTTAGTTAATTAACTGCAAAGTGCAATTCTAACAGATTCTAAAAGAACATAATTATTCACTTGACCTAAGCCCGTTTTTTAACCTTCTATAGGTTTAAAACGAATTTACATGAAGAAATGGCGCATAGAAACATCTAAAAGCAGAAAAGGTATTTCAGCTTTTAGAGAGATGTTGCTCAACCTTCCTTGAAGCAAGGATATCTTTAAGTGAACGATAGGCGGTGATCTCGATCCCAATTTTATATGAGAGTTCGGATGATGATTGAAAAAGGTGTCACCATTTGGACAGTTCAAAAGTTGAATCAAAGACAATTTAATAATCATACCGGTAGTATTTACATGCATGCCTATTACACACTTTTAATAACAATACTTTCATTAGCAACATTTTGAAATTACTCTATCCAGAGACTTTCGCATTGCAATCGCAAATGAAATTCTGGTTGCTTCAGAAATTAAATGCATAATTGCAACGCATTAAGTGCCAATTACGAGTAATTTTTGCAGCAAATGCCGTTAAATGAAAATATTTCGGCACTTTTCAAGCTCCAATGTGAACAAGAAGAGAGTGCGGTGCGGAGGAGGAATCATTTTAATGATGAGCATTTCATTTTGTATCTTGAGGATTTCCAATTTCGATTCATGGGCTTTTCAATTGATATTTGTCTGCGCGCCAACGCAATTCAACAAACAGAGAGATAGAGAGACAAACTGTCTGTCGGACAGTCTTTGCGGGCGAATTGGGAGCTTCAAGTCTGATGGCATCTTGTGCCCATCCGGACAGCGAATTTGAGGCGCTGCCAGCGCAATGAACGTGGCTCAAAAATTGAAAAAATAATATTTACACAGAGTAAACGCATTGAAAACAGTTTAAACAATAATCGGTACGCGGCGATCAATAAATGCACGTTGTTGTTGCTGGCATTGTTGCTGGTGTTGTTTGAGCCAATGCATAAACGAAAAACAAAACAACAACAACAACGCAAACATCGACTCCGGCTTTGACTGCTGCTCAACGTCGACGGCGGCGACTTCTCACGCAGTTGTGTGGAATTTTTAACTCATTTAAGTTTTTCTTAATTTTTTCCGACCACGACGCTGTTTGTCGATATTTACTTCTGGTGTATTTCTGCTTTTTCGAAAGTTTACGTTTACAAATCTTTCAAGAAATCAGCCTGCGCCCGGCTAAGTCGTCTTTCACCTACTCGGCCCGTTCTCAAAGTCCACGCCACTGCAGTCCATGGCCAGGCCGGGTACAAGTTTGCGTTTTAATTACACGCAACGTTGTTGGGGCATTCGCCGATCATCCGCCCGCCGCCTGGCCAAGGGCCCCCCGTTCGCCGTGCGATGCTTGAGACCCGAGGCCCATCAAATGCAACGTCCCATTGCACTTGCAACACAGTCAGCCGGCTTTTGGCCAGCTTGAGAACCCAGCTGAGGCCGTTCCAACTGTCGTTGTCATCTTCACAGTAAGTACGAGTTGTTGTTGCTGTTGTTGTTGTTGTTGCTGTTGTTGCTGTTGTTATTATTATTGTTGTTGTTTCTGTTTGCGTTTAGCAATTAGAGTCCAATGAAGCGTATTCCTTATTTTTATGCATTATCGAATTAATGCCATCGGCACAGAGCGTTGATGACGAGCCTCGTCTTTGACTGAGATAATAAGAAAATCAGAGAGAATGAGTGGGAGAGGGAGAGGGAGAGGGAGGAGGAGGAGGATGAGAGAGTTTCTACAGTACGAGCAACAGCGACATACTTAGCTGGAGAATAAGAGGGTGCATGTGGGTCGGCACAGTTAGAGAAAATAGGTGCTAATTCCTATTGCTATAAAATGTGCTATAAAATAAATGGAAGAAAGAAGTTTTAGCTAACCGATGCTAAATTTAATATAATCAGTAATGCTTACAGTATCTAGTGAATTAAGAATGGCATATTTACATAGTATTTTATGCACATTTCATATAAAAAAGTTTTACAATTACAGCTAAGCAAGCTATCACTTAAATTTACAACTGAATATAATTTTATATCAATACATAAGGCTCCAATTGAGGTTTTGTTGTTGTCCTCTGTTTAAACGCGTAGATAACTACTTTTTAAATGTCTTACATAATTACATGCATATATTTAAATCGTTTTGGAGTAGTCAGATATTACCAGTTCAAGTTCCTGTTCAAACAGGGAGCAGCTTAATAGATTTAATCTCTTTACGTAAATTAATGCTGATAGTTTTATCATTTTTTTTTGCGCAGTGTACTTTGGGCGCTTAAATGCAGTCGACTTTGAGTCGTTCTTTCCGGTTGCGCCTGCTGATTGCAAACATTGATCACCTGCACGCCAGCAAAGCTGATCGCCAGCAACTGCAGGTCCATCAGCAAGCAGAGCCCGGGCATCCTCGTGCATCCCACAGAATCGCAGTGCAAATTTACGCAAAAACTTGTTGACATTATTGTCGATAATTTTAACTGGCGAATCGCCGCCACAAGCCACAGAGCACAGGCTTATAAGTCCTATAAACAAATGAAAAAGAAATACACACCAGAAAGAAAACGAAAAAAAAAACTGGAGACAAAGCCAATCAGTCGACTGACGAACCGGCTGATTCAGTGCCCTGTCCGCTTGCCCGATACCGAAACTGATTCCCATCTGACTGGATGTCAGTCTGCGGGTGTTTGCCATTCGCGTTCGCGTTCCCATCCCCCCCACTCCCCTGAGCAAATGTTAATTTTGTCTTTTGCCAGTTTAGCGTGTCGATTTTTTAATTAGTCGCATCGTCGTCACTGTGATTTATGGTCAGCCAGCCAGTCAGCCAGCCAGCCATCCAGGCAGTTAGCCAGGGCCTGCACTTTGAAGTACATGCGTGTATTGGCTTAGCTAATAGGCTCTTGGGGCAGGCCCCGGTTATGAGAATAATGTCGCATATGGAATTTCTGCATAGCTGGCTCTGCTGATATAGTCGGCCCGCTCGCCAGATAAATTGTTGTTTATGGCCATGGCTTAGGCATGTCGGACGCCACTTGTTCGAGTTAATGAGTTGCCTGTAACTTACAAGTGGATACAGAAATGTCCAGCAGTTTGGAATTTTGATGTCAACACTGAAATAAGCCACAGGCCTAAGCCAAGGGTCAAACATGCGTATCTCTCCCAGGCAACATTAGATTGGCTTAGCTGGTGCAAAGTCCTACGGAGAATCAATGCTTGATGTATGCAGTTGATTGGCTGCAGCCTTACGTTCAGTTACATCGCAAAACTATAATGGTTTTAGTATTATTCATTACGATAACTAATAGCTGTCAACATAAAGCTGGTTACATAGCAGCTGGGAAGTTGATTTTGACCTATTCTGATAGAGGTTGGTAATGGTTGAACATCTCTGGAAATCTGTAGCAATGATAAGGTAAGATTTAATGCCTTTATATCCAAAAAAAAGATTATTATGGGTGCCTGGACATAAAGGTGCCATGGCTTATCATTAGTTATGGATAGTATTTATTTACTAAATTAACGTGAGCTAAGTGAGAACTAATGACTAGGCCTTCGAGTCGTTTGAATTATATGTTTATTCTATCTAGCTCAACAACACTTTTATTTCAGCTGGGTAAAACTTGCTGGTATTCTTGCACAAGCACTGATCAATGTTCTAATTACGACAACTTTGGAGAGGTATTTGAGCATACCACAGCGACAGGTTCTATTGCAGATACATAACTAAAATTTCAGATACTTTTTTTGAAGCATGTTGCTGCATAGCGACAAGCTACTGAGACCGAAAGCATGTTAGACTGTCGCTTTAACCATATTTGCCAAATTTAACGATTGCATCAAGTTTTCCGTCCCGTCCGCCCGCCGGTCTGTCCGTCAGCCAGCCATTTCTGAAGCTCAATTGTTACGGTTGCTTATGACAACGGCTGGGGGAATAGTTTGAATGCACTCACGCAGCTAGCAGCTATTTTAATGCAGTGAAATCATTGTTGGAATGCCCAGTTGCATGTAACTGCCAAATAAGATAGACACCTACCTGGGAGTTAACACGTCGTAAAGACACGCTGGACATAAATCAATGCGACTGGCAGCTGATGATGCCCAGTCGAGACCTTTACTCTCACTTTTCTCCACTAATTCCCAAACTTTTCCAATAAGTCAGCGAACTGGGCGAAAGGCGGAAACAAGAAGCGCGGGCGTAACACATGTTCAGCATTTATATGCAAATCTCCGACAAATCATAAAACCCAATTCAAAAGCAGATGGAACAGCCTCCTAAAAAACACACTGCGATATGTGTCAGCGGGTCAATGTGCGTGAGTGTGACTAGAAATTATTAGGCACGCGGTAAAGCCAAGCTGAGGATGAGCTCGTGATGGCATGTTTGAATCACGAAATCTACTTTAGAAAAGAATTTAAGAATTTAAGGCATTGCCTTAACATGTTTATAAACTCCATATAGTTTTTTATTCGTTGGAATAAACTTTCAACTTAAATAATTTGTCAATCTGGTATTTGTCAATTTGTAATAAAGTTATGGGAAATATAGTTACCCAACCCCCAAAACGGGAAAAAATATTTTAAAATGAAGATTTCAAAAAAATCTGTGTCCACTTGAAATTAAAAAAAAACCCCAAATATATCAAAATACTACAGAAATCGACTTCTGGTACATAGCGTTAAATTTAACATATGTTTAACTACTAGAATTGATTTTTATTTACCGTTATTTGACTTTCGTGAGCCACGCATTTTGTCACGGGTCCATCTGTAAGCCCGAACAAAGGGAAACAAAACGAACCGCGCCGAAACCAAACCAACCTCCAAACTCCCAACTCCAAGCTGAACTGTCCCATCAACGACAACATCTTAAGCTCATTTGTCACATAAAAATCATATATGTAATTTGCTTGACAACCAAAAGTGGACGTCACGCGCCGCCGCAGCAAACGCCTCCATATTGGTGTAGGTATCAGGCACATGCACATGTTGTTCGAGCCTCTCGGCCAGGCCGGCTTGGAGCTTGGAGCTTGGAGTCAGCGTTGAGTAAGCATTTCCTTAAATTAGCCACACTTCGGATGGTGCATTATGCTTGGTTAAGATGCGACGAAACCGGACCGGTGGTACAGTGTTATGGTCATCATTATCATCATCATCGTCCTCATCGTAATCGTCATCGTCATCGCATGGCCTTTTTTGGGTGGGCACACAACATTAAGTGCTGAGATTTTGATGGAGTGTTGATGCAGCTGAGGTCAGTTGGTAAATTTATGGCCTCTTGATGCCAACATGATGTATGGCCACACTTTCAGGTGGGCGCGTTTCATTCAAATCCATAATCACAATTACAAAAGAAATGCCCGCCCAACTGGCCTTCTCTATGTTGGGTTTTCTCACAATTTCTGGTGATGGTTATCATCAGTTATCAAATCGTTGATGTAACACTAAAGCACGCTTCAATTAAAAGAATATTTAATTGAAAATCATAGTACTTGAATCAATAGAAATATAATGAAAAACTTATTTGTATTTGTAATTGAACATTTTTGATATGTATTCAAAGAGTAGGCTTTAAAATAGGCTAATCAGAATGAAGCAACGTCTTTTTAAATATTCTATTACCTTTTTTTTTTGTATTAAAAACCAAGTTGCAACAGTCGCAATCTTAAATTGTTGATAGTTTACTTTAAATAATAATAATAATAGATCTGACCACTGAATATTTACCTAATTGCATTTTAAGCTAGCAAATTTTAGGTCTTAATTAACAATTTGAAGCTCGAAACCCAATCATACTTAACCAAGAGCATTGTGGATATGCTGTATACCTCTTAAGATTCACTCCATCAACCGTTAGGTGGGTACACTAACTCTCTAAACTCCCGATGCTTCCGTGGTGTTCACACCCAGCAGTGAACCGATGTTCGAGTCAAAGGCTTTCACATCCGGTTCTCAGCATTCAAATGGTAAATATGTTCAGTGGAACCGTTTAAGAAATCCATTTAAACAACGAGACACTTCAAAGTGAACCCCACTGGCTGCAGCTCGGACTGAAGTTCTATCTGCAAGTGAAGCCCTTTACAGCTTGGGCAAACATTTGCAATTACAATTTTAGCATATAATTGCAAACATGATAAACACTTTTATCGCCGCTCGCTGCGCTGCCCAGAACAATGCGACAACAGATGCGCCGATGTTTGTGCTTGGATGCTAAGGGCCAAGGATGGATGCTGCGACTGTGACTGAGACGGAGACTGAGTCTCAGATAGAGACAGAGACAGAGACAGACACAGACACAGAGACTTTGACTGGGGCTACAACTCACGCAGCCGTCGACAGGTTTGGCTGCCAAGAAGAAGCGTGTCGCCAATTGATCGTGAGTTTTACCTAGAAAAATGTCGCGACAATTGTTAGCAATGGAATAAAGAACAACAACAAAAAAAAAGAAAAACAACAGAAACAAAAAACGAAACAAAACGAACAGCAGAACTGGTAGCAACGACCAACAGGAGGACAGAGCACAACTTCAGGCTACAGTTGGAGCTGGTCTATCGTAGTATGCAATTGAAATTGAAGAATTACGCGAAGAATGTCAGCGAACATAGTAAATGTTGTACATACGGCTGCTGGCTGGCTCCTCGGGCCTTGCATTATGCCAGTTTTTGTGTTTGTGTCGATACGGCACCGAGCAAGAAATTGTCACAGGCGGCTAAGTGAAGCTCAGCTGATCGGTGGCCAGAATCGTGCAGGGCCAAAACAGCCCCCGCTATGTGCGCTCTGTGGCGGCATCTAAATGAACTGCAGATGGACTTCATTTTAGTAGCCAGCGCCTCATTACGAATGGAAATGATGATGGACAATAATGACGCGACAACAGGAAGTCCAAGTGGACACAACCGCCGCCAAGTTGCCAGTTGCCAGTTGCCGTCTTCAGCCTTTTCGAGTCGCTTTCCCAGTCGGATAGTGAATGAACAGCGATTGCGATTGATGTTGCCCAGCATCGAACCTGATCTAAGCCACCAGATCGCCGACCGATCTTCGAACTGGGCTAGCGCATCGTTAAATTGATTTGTATGTCTCCACAAAACTAGTTTCCAATGGCTGAGAAAGCTTTTGTCCCTCCGTATGCAACGAAGCATTTTAGCTACTATATTGCATCTCTTTCGATATTTTAAAAATGTCACCTATGCTGAGAGCCACTTTGTTTGGCTCGCCTTTGATGAGCTCTGGCTTCCGTTTATGGAGTCCACCTCTCGGTTTTGGCATCATTGCTGTCATAAGAGAGTTGTAAGTATTTCGTTCGGTTTCGATTTGATTTCTTTTTTTTTGTGGCTTTTCTAGGTGGCTAAGTTTACGTATTTGGTTTGGGAATGTTAGTTGCAACGAACTCAGCAAAATTCTCTCAATTATCAAAGCAATATTTATAAATATGGATTACTTACTTATAACTCAATATCTTGATATATCAACGAATCGCCACGAGTTTCAAGAAATATATTTTTGAGATATATCATGTTTAGGTTTAGTGCGTTAGAAGGGCGAGAATTGAATGAATCATTCTAGCAGACAGACAAATGATGAGCAAAATGCCATCAATAGAAAAAACAGATGACAATTTGTTTTGAAATTTGAATCAATCTACCTTTAAAACTATGTAAGAGAAGACATTTTCGCAAATTTATCTGACGCGGGTATACAGATAAAGTAAATATTCAAAATTTCAAGTCTGAAGCTGCAGTTGACAGAATTAAAAATAGTCCAGAACCTTCTGTATACATTTAAATAATAAATTTTAAATACATTTTTACGTTTTAGATTTTATATTTTTTTTTTTATTTAAGAAATGTGCATGGCATGATATTCTCACCAATAGGCCTAATGCCTCAAAGAATGGAGCGCGCATTCAATTCGGCTAAAGCTGTCGAACAAGTTGACAAACAAATTTACGGCAACTCGAAATGGCAGCGGAGAACCGTTAAAGCTATTGTCAGGATTGTCATAATTTCGATTAGCCGGCCAATAAACGAAAACAACAACAACAACAACAGCAGGCGCATTTGAACATTGAATGGAAATGGCGCAAACGCCCGCGACTTTCGTTCGTTTCTTCAGAAAATGCATCCACAAGCCGTGGCCAATGAACAAGCGGCCAACTGTTCGGCCGGCCTGTCCAAATGCAACAGAAATTAAAGTTAACAAATTTCCGACAATGTTTGGACATTTTCCAAGCCGAACAACAACAGCAGCGGCAACAACAAGAGGCGTCTAGCGGTCCCATGGACTCTGACTGGGAATGATCGGAGTAAGAGTACCGTAATTGTTCGACGTGTATTCGATTCTATTGTGCGCGCATTTAAAACAGTCAGGAGTACGTACGTACATAGTAGGTGAGTAGGATCGCTGACAATGCGGCAAGTAGGCAGCCGGGCACCAGCTTCCTTCCATCAGCAGACGCCCAAAGGCCCGCAACTTGTTCGATTGTTCACATTGTCTGTGTTCTGTGTTCGCTCTTTTTTGGGCCTTGGCAATTAGAGGCCCATAGAGAACCAGCGAGGTGGAGAGACAGACGGAGCAAGCGAGAAACTTGGACAGATTTGCGACTCAATGTGTGTAAAGTTAAGTTGTTGTCATTGTTCTGATCAAAGTCGTTGTTGTTCTTCGCATACTAACTCGGCTGGCTTTCAGCAGGTCGTGATGCCCAATTCGAGTTCAGATTCGGGTGTTTCTCACTCACACCCTCTCCTTCTCTCTCTTGAGTGCGGCATAGACGCCCTTAACCGTTATTTTGACATTATGTGGCATAATTGGCTTCTATTACAAACGTGGAAAGTGCAATGATTTGTGATGTTGTGAAAATTAAATGTAGTTTTTCTATACAACTGCCAAGGAGCAATCTCAGCACAATATTTAACATTTAAATTCCTATTTGAATAACGCTCGATTTTCATATGATGATTTTTACTATTAAATAGTTATTAGCCCTATATCAAATAGCATTACTTAAGGTACTATAAGGAAATCCGAGAAGAGGCGACGCATCGACTCTGACAATCAGTCGATAATGCAGAGTATTGACATTTCCAGTTAGAGCGACAAACACTCTCACACTCCATCATCGAGTCGGTGATAATTGGCGTCTCGTTGAAGGCTTCACGCAGGCTTTTGATGCAATCTGAGACGTGGCTGGGTGCAAGTCATTTGGGCAGGTATTGGCCGAAGATCTTCGAAGGCAACGACAAAGTTCTCACAATTTAATTAGTATGCACTTCCATTATTTATATAGTGTGCCCTCAATGGCCACATCGTTAGCAGTTAGCAGTCAGTCACACCCGACTCGGGCATTGTTTTCGTGCATCCACCGGGCAGGGAGGGAAGGGGCCGATTCTGACTCGCACGCATGTCAATCCGTCGGATGCTCTATAGTTGCAGGTAAGACACAACATAGCAACACAAACTCAAATACACGCGTTTAACTCATTTGGTTTGTTACTCTTGTTGGGCACTTCTTCTTCTTCTTGTTGTGTCTGGTTCTTTCTGTAATGTTTCGTAGTTTTTATAGCTGCTTTTTACAGCCGCGAGACGATCCGTGTACTTCCACAAACTATTGTAATACATCAATAAGATTATGAGCGCTAGCGCTTCGAGGCAAGTATCCATTGCCCCCGACTCTCCCCATCTCACTCGTTCTCCATCTTGCCCTCTCGTTCTTAGTTCTCCATTTGGCATATGCTTGATTTATTTTAAGCTTTTCCCCTTTTCTTGGTTCTTTTTGTTTGTCAACGGCAAATAAACCAAATCAAAAACCGTTTTTTGTATATTGGCATCTTTTTTGTTTTTTCCTCTGATTTTGTATTCTTAGCACAGATTTGATTATAAATATTGAATTTGTTGTTTGACTAAGAGCTTAGGAGTTTGAAAGAGTATTTGAAAGTTTTGAAAAGTATTTATAAAGTATTTAAGTTTTTATCCAAAACTATTTTTAATATTAAAATTTTTTCCCGATTCCGAACATGCTTACATGCATTAATATCTATATATAATTAAAGAAAATTCTAGTGAAGTAAAATTTGTAACTTTTACCCGAATCGCGTAGAACAATTTATAAAATCTTATGTTCAATGTGGTAGTAAGCTTTGAAATATTGAATAATATACTACTGGTAAAGTGCAAGTGCATAATAAAAGCTTATTCTATAAGTAAGTAAAGAGGCTCTGATTGTACGCAATTTCCAAGATCGGCAACTATGGGGCTTAACAAGAGTTCCAAGGAGTTCACATTTGTTGGGCATATGAATATCTATAAATATGAAAATCAATTAATATCTTAATTGTCTCTCTTGACTTACCCCACAAGACGTCAAGTTCACGAAACCAGGTCACTATGCAAAAATTAAATCTCCACCCCACAGGCAGTTTAAAGAGCTAAAGATGGATGAGTTTCCATATACTTGTACACTATATTAATGAAAGTATTCCTCATAATTAATGAAATCTAAATGGGCGCATTACAAGCCAACGCACACAAAACCGAAATCAGCGCCGAGCCAAAGAAGCTTAGCAAACAGAAGTTCCCACATCATTAATAACAAAAAAAATACAAAAAATACAAAAAAGAAGAAGCCCAACTCGAGATCAGAGGCAGCATCGTTCCAGAGACACACACGATGATCCCCTGATGGCGCTGGCCAACAAATTCAAACGAATTAAAGCGAGTCCAACTTACAAATGTATCTACAAGATACAAGAACAAAAACAAAGCCCAAATAAAAATAAATTTAACAAATAACAACATTGAGTTCGGGTATAACCGAGTGCGTAATGCTCGTTTATTTGGTAAAAATATTAAATTTTATTATTTGTAGGAGGGGAAGTGGAGGTAATCAGAAAACTATCTCCCAAATTTGGTGATTATAATTATAAAATAATAGCAGGATATCGATTTTATTGTTTTGTCATGACCCCCAGTGGGCGTAACAAAAAAATCTTAACATTTTATTTAATACGGGTAAACACGAGTATATTATATGTGCATATATTCATCTTTCCAAATTTGTATCTTCAACAGCGCCGACAAAAAGTTCGTTCATACGGATAGACAGATTGATAGAAGCCAGAAAGCAAGGCGGATATCGAACCAATATACTCTCCTTCACTTTCTAAGCAGAGCATTAAAACACAAGCGACGACAAATTATGCAGCGACAACGAAGACAAAGTCAAAGCGCAGTCGACAGCCGCAACAGCATCAGCATCAGCAACAGCAGCAGCAGCAGCAGCAGCAGGAGGAGAATTCCGTGTTGGACTTGGCCACCAAAAACGGAGCTGGAGGCTTATCTCGAATGGACTTGTATTTAGATTTGTGTGTTTGGTTTTGTTTTGTTGCTATGTGAAATAAATTATAACAGTAGAAATGAAATTGAACGTTTTGTCCGCTGTCCGTTTAGTTGAAATTTATTGGCCCTAAATGGCTGCGGAGCTACCTGAAAGACATGGATCTCAATTCCCCAGCGTATCTACGGGTTGTTGTCTGATAATCTGATAATCTTTGGAGCTTAAACTCAGCGCTCTCGCAACCGTTTCACACTCAATTAGCTTGGAGCTCAGCTCGAACTCAAATCGTTGCATCTGTTGGCATTTACTTTCATATATATTTTATCGATTTCATTTGCATGGGACTAGATAACGCTATTTGAAATATTCTTATAGGTAGCTACTTGAGCTGCCAAGCTGTGGCTGCCAGCATTCATCTGGTTGATGCTCACACTCGTATTTGTATCCCATGGCATTGAAGGCAGTTTGAAAATGTTCTCAGCTCATAAAATTCCATAGTGAATCATTTTTCTCTGCGCTTTTTGTCTGGCGTCTTTCCGTGCCGCGTCCGTCCCTCCGTCTGCTCAGACAGTGCGCTCCATTGGTCTGCATTTCATTTATTGTGTAATTCTCGACAATGTACTTTTGGCCACGGATCTGTTGTCTTGCCTGCCCGACTCCGACTACCCGACTACCCGACTGCCCGACTGCTGACTGCCTTGTTTTGGGCTGTCTTCGCTTTGAATTTGATTCTTGATTTTATGTCAGTTTATTTATGATAAGATGACCTTTTTTTCATCTCCTCTTTTTTCGGTTTGTCGTCGTCTTCATTGGGCTGCTCTTTAATAGAATTGGAGCTGTTCGGGATTCACATTTGGGCAACGTACTTGGGGAAATGAATGAATGAAGCTCATTAAATTATGGGGCACTTATGGGTTAGCGGTGTGTGTTTTAAGGCACATTTTGAAATATGAGTAGTGTACACTGAGCAAAACGGAAGGGGCGTTTTAAATATGTACACATTCGAGAGATTATTGCTAGATGGCGTTTGAATAACAGATATGTAAAAAATATTTTTTAGCAAGGTTTTTTCTTTTTTTTGGTGACTAATTTTCAGTATAAATTCTACCTAGAATAAAAAATGTTTATTATTTAAAAATATTAAAGAACCTCCAGTTAGCATCTTTTGGATTTCTCTCAGTGTTCATAGCCCAATCCTTAAACAGCAGCAACAATTTCCGATCATGTTTATATCCAACAATCCGATTGCTCAGCTTACAATTTTGATTTTGAATCTGGCAGCTGTGGTTGTTGATGTTGTTGTTGGTGTTCTTGGCGCTCGTTTAGAGCAAATTTTCAAGATCAACAACGCAGTTGAGCGTCACGAAGATGAAAAGCGAGATTTTTTATAGCGATTACGCGCGGACAATGAATGCACGATGAATTTAGAAAAAACAAAACAAAAAACAAAGTCGAAAACCGAAAACGCGACTATAGAACTTTATATACAAGACAAGCTAAAGAGACAAGAATGAGAACAAGAACACTGAGTTTTTGTTGATCTTTTTTTTTTGTAAATGCAGCAGTGTTTTTTTTGTTCTTTGGCTCGGTATTATGAGAATTGAGCCAAACATTTTTCAACTGGTTTCGAGGCGCATACAAAGGCATAAAATACGAAATGAGTCTGGGATTTTTTATTTTGGAATCGTCGCAAAACCGTTGACAGACCGTGCATTATCACTGTCAACCCTGTCCCCATTGCTGTTGTTTGCCTAAACATAATTGAAACGCGCTTTCAATGAGTTAATTTGGAGTTTGCGCTGGCACTTCATGAAGGACCGAACCGGACCGGACCCCGGACGCCTACGTAAACACAATTAGGTGCCAAGTGATAGAGACGTCGAACTCGGGCCACACGGGCCATGAAATGACAAAATGTGGAGTAAGCCCAGTTGGTAAACAAATAAAGAGCAAAGGCCGTGAAATCTTGAATGAGCAGTGTCACGGGTCCACTCTTCACTCGCTGGGGCATCGTGTGTCCGTGTCCACAACCTAACATAATATTTTCATAGTGCATTTTGATGGTTTAGCATTTAAGTGGACCGCTCGCTGATGCATCTCGCCGCCCTGGCGTATGCGTAATTGTTTTGTAAATGATATGCTAGCGTCTGCAACACACACACACACACACACACGCTCACACATACACATACTCACATCAAGTTATGCTGCCCACTGTCCAAATGACTTGCCACTTTGTGTTGCCAAGTTTAAAGTTGCTTAATTAGGCGGCTGAAAGAGTCTCGAGTCGCGCATCTCTATGACTATGGCTGGGGCTATAGCTATAATATTTGTAGCCCATGTTGACAGGCAACAAAAAGATATAAAGCTGGTCCCAGCACACGCACATCCAAACGCACTCCTCAGCAACTTCATTAACAGCCGCAGCGCCGTTTAAGAAGTAAAAATAAAGTATTATTTATGATTATTGTGAGAATTTCACAATGGCATGCGAGAATTTATTGTTAATGCTTTGTTGCGGCGACCAGAGACTGCAGCTGAACAGCCTCTGTACTATGGGTCACGTTGTACAAATGAGTGCGCAAATTGGTGACGAGATTAAAGGTCTTAGTCGGATTCATTTTGTCACCTAATCCTTAATTAACAATCACGAGCAATGATAACGCTTACTTATTATTCATGCCAAAATATTACAAATATGTTTTTATTATTTACCGGAAGAATATTATATTAATAATAATTTTACCTAATTTAAGTCGATTATCATTTTGCTGGTGATCTTCAATTTGTAATATTATGTAAATTTCATCGATACTTTTTACCCATAGTGTCGACTAACAAAGAGGATACAATTTATCCATAACAATGCCGATCATTTGGCAGTCTTTTTAAATTCATATCCCTTCACATTTATTAGCATAACTACATTCTACGTGATTTTTATCCCACGGTGCTTTACTCACAGATCCTCGCACATACAAAATACACAGCAGAAAGACAGAACGAATGTCGTCAACAACAACATCAGCAACAACGACAACTTTTGATCTTTCCTTGCTTTACATACATTTGTATCTACATAGATAGCTTTGTACATATTTTACATATTTTTCACACTGTCGTTCATTATACGCTTTCTTCTGTCAGTTTTCTACGTTTTGATGCATTTTTTGCGGCATAGAATTGTAATTAAAGTTTCATTTTGATGCCAAGACAAGCGTCTGGGCCATCTCGTTGCGGCCAGAACTTGTTGCTGTCGTAAATATTGCTATTTATTAGTCAATATTTGCTTGAAATATGCGAAACATTTCCTTATTGTCTTTTTTGCTGGTCTTTGTTGTTCAGCACTAAAAAAGCGTTTAATTCTCTTTTTTTCAACCAGGCATAGTGAGCAGTTACTTGATTTAAATAATAAAACATTGTTTTTAGAATTCATTCATACAAATTTTTATTGTTTTTTTTTCATATTTTTTCTTTTGCATTTTGTTTTGTTCGTTTTTTGTAGCTTGTGTTTTTTCTTGTAGTTTTTCAATTCATTTGTTTAATTACTAAAATTTCATAAAATTGTTTAGACTAAATATGCAAGTACAACACTAAATTACAATTGTATGTATGTAACTACTATTTTTATATTTTCCATGTCGTATAAATATATGTATTTAAGGTCTTATAAACTTTATACAATCTGACGTGTGTGTGTTTTTTTTTTGTTTTCTTTTTTTGCAATAAAAATATAAATTACTAAAAACGACTATTTAAAAAATTAAATATTTATAAAAAAATATATATATGTATATAGGCGGTATAAGCATATATAATGTATGAGCGTAGATAACAAAATGTATTGTAGAGAGCGGTAAGTTCATATGTACAAAATTAGTTGAGATAAATATTGATGAGCGCTGATTTGTTTATGTAGAGTTTTTAAGTAGCAAATGTACATAAAAAATATATATATCCATAAGTATATATCCATCATTAATTTGTCGCATACTTTGTTTTCTTATTGGTTGTATTGTTTTTTTTTTTAGCACTTTTACAACTAGTTTTACACTAACGAGGAACCATTTGCGATTTAACTGTAAGTTTTTGAGTCCGTTTTGAGAAAATTTAATTTTGATATTTTGGAATTTCGCAAACAGTTGTTGCGTCATACTTGCAAACTACACATTGTTTGTTAAATGGTTTTGAGATCAAAATTAAATGTAACTTGTATTTGTTTTTTTTGTATATGTTTTTCTTTTTGTTGTGTAATAACAAAATATAATAATAAGACTATACTGTTCTGAAGACTTTCAAACATACGCACGCGTATATATTATTTATGTTTTTTATATTTCATTCAAATTAATTCGACTTTGCTTTGTATAGTAAAAAACGTAGTTTTTTTTAATTTTCATTTTAGATCAAATAAAGTTACGCTTAAAATTTATAAATTCAATACATTTTGTTTACAGTTATTTATTAACTATAAATATTGTTGACTTCTTTTCTATATTTGCTCCAAATTAAAAAAATGCCAAAAGTTATACAAAAAGTTAAAAAAAAATAGGTATGAAATAAAAGGTTTAGTGTAAATAATAAGCACTTATAATAGAATCACTAAATGTTTTGTTTGTCTTCGCTTGTTTGTTTGTCTGTTTAGGGTTACATAATTAAGCTAGAGTTAAATTTAGTTATACTTTATGCATATATGTATGTATTCTAGACACTATAAGTAGAGCGCGAGATAGTCAATTTTTTTTAGATTTGTTTTCTTTTTTTTTTGTAGTATTTTATGTATGTCGTATATCAGAGTTACCTATAATTACTATATACAAAATGCTTGCGCACTACTTTGCATAGACAAGTGGAGTCGACCGACCATGCAGCGTCAATGAGGAATTTTTTGTATTTGCTTAGCAGCTAAATTAATTGCTAATTATGTGTAGAGTTCGAGTTCTTTGCGTTAAGTGATATTTACAATTTATCGCAACTAATCCAAAGTAATAATAATAATTAATAATTGAAGCAGATTTTTCAGTAACATGCAAAACGTCAGTATGTAGAGTTTTTCGTCCATAGAGTTTTTCATCGTGTAGAGATATAGTCAAACAAAAAAAAAACACAAAAGAATTTCTTGCGTACTTTTATATAAACATATATACACATGTATATATATACGTAGTTTTGTATACATTAAGAACTTTATGCTTACGTCAGTCCATGCGAAACTAATATGTTAAGTTATGAATTATACAATGTAGAGTTTTCAAATCGATCGATAAATGTGGTGGAGTGTGTAGAGTTAAGCCTGTTACAAATTTGACGACTGCACTGCTTCAATCAACAACAAAGCCATATACGGCTCATTTGGCGTCTCTCTCTCTCTCTCTCTGTCTCTTTCGGCAGTCTTTGTTTACATGTGCGGCGTGCCGCAGACCACTGTGCGCTGCGTCGTCGTCGCGCCGCTGCCCGTCGCCGAGGCGGCGGCCATCAGCTGCGAGGAGCAGGCGCCGGCCACGCCCGCCGCGGCCAGCGAGGGCCAACGCTGGCTGCAGTAGGCGCCCTCGCCCAGCACCGAGATGCGCTTCCCCTTGCCGCCCTCGCTGCCGCCCGTCGCAGCGCCCGACGACGCGCTGTAGTCTTTGGTTGTGCCGGCCGAGGCCGCCGCCGTCGCCGCTGCCGCCGCCGCGCCAGCGCCCGCTGACAGCAGCTGGGAGGCGCGATGCATGAGCGTGGGATCCGTGTTGAGCTGCTTCTGCGACTTGGCGCGCTGCAGCGGCGCTATCTGGCCGACGCCGCAGAACTCGGAGTTGGCATTGTTGTCCGCGGCGGCGGCGTAGTTGGCCAGCGCCCCGGAATACATGCGACACTCGTCGGCGGCGGCGGCCGCGGCTGCTGCTGCGGCGGCCGAGGCGCAAATGTTGTTCACCGACTTGTCCCACGTGTTCTTGATGATGTTCGGATTGCTGTTGTCGAAGGTCAGGCCGCCGCTGCTGCCGCGCTTGACGCCCAGCGTGCCCGCGGGCATGCCGACGCCAACGCCCACGCCAACGCCGCCGCCGACGCCGCTGCCGTTGTGATGGAGCGTGGCGACCGCATTCTGTTCGTTCTGTTTGCGCGCCTCGGCGTCGTCCTTCTCCTGGGCGCGCTTCCGCTTGCGCTTCATGCAGAAGACGACGCAGGCGGCAATGACGGCCACCAGGGGCATGGCCACCGAGAAGATGGCAATGAGGACGACCTGGGCGTTGGTGAGGCCATCGGCGCGTGCCTGCATCGTGGCCCCATATTGAGGGGCATCGTAGCTGACCGAATCGTAGGACTCCTCGTCGCACTGGCGGCCACGAAAGCCGTTCGCGCAGACGCACTCGAAGCTGTTGACGCGATTCATGCAGGTGCCGCCGTTGTGGCAGGGCAGGCTGCCGCACTCGTCAATGTCGATGGAGCAGTCCTTGCCGGTGAAGCCCGCCCGGCACGAGCACTGATAGTCGTTGTTGAGGTTCGTGCAGCTGCCGCCGTTGGCGCACGGCTTCGTCAGGCAGAGGTCGACCTTGCTGCCGCACCGCGACCCATGGAAGCCGGGCACGCACTGGCAGCGATACTGGCCGATCATGTCGATGCAGGTGCCGCCGTTCTGGCACTTGTGTCCCACACAGTCGTCAATGTTCTGTTCGCACTTGGCGCCCGTGTAGCCGTCGGGGCAGGTGCATTTGCCGCTCGGCTGGCAGCTGCCGCCGTTCTGGCAGGGATTCGGGCTGCAGTTGTCCAGGTGCAGTTCGCAGGTGGGGCCGCTGTAGCCGCTGGGGCAGTCGCACTGAAACCCCTGCTTGCTGTTGCCGCTCGTGTTGCGGCACCTGCCCTGGTGGCAGGGCTTGTCCGCGCAGGTGAGCAGCTTCTCCTCGCACATGCGTCCGTGCCAGCCCTTGGGACAGACGCACTTGTAGCCCCGCTGCGTCGCCTCGTCGACGCAGGTGCCGCCGTTCTGGCAGGGATTCACATCGGCGTCGCACGAGTTGATCTCCGTTTGGCAATCGTTGCCGCTGAACCCGGCCGCACACATGCACGTGTAGAGTCCTTGGCCCGTATTGAAGCAGGTGCCGCCGTTCAGGCAGGGCCGATGGTTCGTGCAGTAGTTCAGGTCCTGGTTGCAGAACAAACCGCCCCAACCCTCATTGCAAATGCAGTCCCAGGGCTTGTTGCAAGTGCCGTGCACACAGCTCGGATACGGGGCGCACTCGTCGCACAAGGCTCCTCGCCAGCCCTTTTGGCAGCTGCAAGTAGAGCAAGGATGGCAATCAATTAATAAAGCATTCAAACAAAAACCTTGAGAAACGTTGAGTATGAACGTTGCAGTCGGGTGTAACCGACAGCGTAATACTCGTTTATGGTATAACAGCATTAAGCAGTCGAAGACAAGTTAATTAATGTTGTACATATATAGAAAAATATCAACGAAACCAAGTTTCCAAGGATGTATGCAAACTAAACTTATCGCTTATCGATAACAACTGAATTGAGTTCCTGCTCCAAATTTCCTACTCCAAAACCAGAACGAATGCGTGGCACAAAGCAAAAATAAAGAAAATAGGCGCAACAACGCGCTCATTGCTCATCAATGAAATATGCAAAGACAGAGACAGAGACAGAAACAGGGACAGACAGAGGCAGTGGCAAATGCGGACGCTGATTCCTGGACATGACGGACACGGTTATTGCGCTCGGGGCGCTGGTTTACTTTTGAAGTTTTGCAGCAAATGCGAAAGCATGAAAGAAAGAAGGCGCATCACCTGTTTAGCAAATCGCTCACACACATACATAAATCAATACACACAATCAATACACACACACACACACACACACACACACACACACACACACACACACACACACACACACACACACACACACACACACATGTAATTGGCTGTGTGGGTGCAGCAACGCTTGGCTGACTTTTGGGGCAAGTTAAAATTCAAGAAAATAAAACAAAAGGGCAGAGACAACTTTTGCTTTGGATCTGCACTTTTACTACTCCTGCCTGCCCCAAAGCGGGACATGTGCTTGACAGGCGTGCCCCAAGAAGAAGTTGATGCAAAAGGCATGTCAACTTAAAAGTCACAAAGCAAAGCGAAAAAAATTTAAAAAAAAATAATGCATCATTTTGTTCAAGTGCACATATCCGCACAGCGCCAATCACAGAGCGGGGGAGGGGGAGAGCTACAGGGTTATTTTGCATTTCTCACGATCGCAAGTACCAAATTAATTTATTTTATATGCAACGCGCTCCACTTTGCGATGTCAAATACACACACAGCCAACGCGCGCACGCACGCACGCGCATCGCATTGTGGTCACAAATACATTTTTGCTTTATGATATTTTGACTAAAAAATTACAAACAATTTATATTCAATAAAGTGTATCTTTTAAATACAAATGTAATCCAAAGGATAAATAAAATCATTTTGATTTGAAAAGGTTATGGGAGCTATAGCCCCGAGAGCTTTGCGCTTTAAAATTACTGTAAGTTTTAATCTGCAAATAAAAATCTCAGCACTTTATTCACAACTTCATGAACGAACATAAAAAATATCAGAAATCCTTCACCCACAAACTCTCAATGGGTAATAATTCAAAGCAGACGCTAGTTAACTATGGGTTAGGGGGAGTGTGGGGGCTAGTGCTGCGGAAGGCGTGACCCAGCCATAAGTAAAGAGAAAGAGTGAGAGAGAGAGCGAGACAAGTGGTAATTGATATGCGTCAGTGTGTACACAAGCAGAAATGTCAAAAAACGTTGGCGACAATGCTGCCAACTACCAGCAAAGTGTGAGTAGTGTTTACAAATGTATGTGTGTGTGTGTGTGTGTGTGTGTGTGTGTGTGTATTTGGTCATATAGCGCGCGCGCTTAGAATTATTAAAATATTCCCACCATTACGAGGCAGCGCAACACAAAAAGCACTTTAATTTTCAATGGCCCAGCAATGGCTTTGGTTTTGGTGTTGTTGTTGCTGTTGTTGTTGGTTTTGGTCTGGGATTTGGCTGAGTGGCGCACGCATACTTGAGCGTAACGTTTGCGGTTTTCACAATCAACGCGTTTATAAAACAAACATTTTATCCCAAATCACATCAATAACATTTGCTGCTGCCGCTGCTGCTGACGGACAATGATGTGTTTGATTTTGGCACAATTATTGATTGAACCACAAAATGTTTGATTTCCGTCGTTTTGGCAGACTGGGAACTGGCACGGTCAATAAGCGGGAAACTTACTTTATTGGCCAGCAATGCATAAATAATGAGCAACATCCTGTGCTATGTTTGAAATCAACGAGAAGAAATCTAAGCAACAACGGCGCAATTAGCTTTCGGCACTCAGCTGTTGGCTCTGGCAGCGCTCGATGAGATTTGAGCTTGAAATTTCATGCATAAAATATTTGCCAGCGTCGTCAAAAGTGTTGGCTTACACCTTGCTTTGTCATTGTTGTTGCTGCTGTTGCTGTTGCTGCTGCTGTTGCTTTTGCCCTATGAAAAATGTGGGAAAACTTTGTAATTCAATTTTTCGTTCGCCTCTCTGTGTATTGCTTTTACTTGATTATTTCAGCAGGCACTCAAATAATTGTAATGCAAAACCTCGACAATCAAATGACAGCCAATGCACTCCCAACAAGCAGACAGACGGACGGCCAAAAGAATTTCTTGTGGTCGCACAAAACGTGCACTAAACGGCTAAGCAAAACGACTTTGTTGCTGTTGTTGCTATTTGCTATTGCTTTTGCCCTTTACCAAAGTTGGTAGCACTCCACAAACAACAAACAACAAAAATAACACGGCAAAGGTGTGTCCAATGACAATTGTGGATGTTGTGCAAGAAACAAAAAACACAAAAAAGCTCATCTTGCTAAACTAAAGTACCGCTAAAAGCTTTGCTTAATTAGCAACATGTTGCGGGCAATACGCAATCAAATGTTGCGGGTGGTCCTTAGCAACAAACTTTGATCTGAATTTTCTTAGTTTTTTCAAATGTTTAAAGGTTTGTCTATTTTCTAATTGATTTTCAATACTTACATGCATTGGTTGGGCTTATCGCACTGACCATGGACACAGCCTTTTGCGCATTTCGCTGTAAATAGATGGAAAGAGTATATAAATAACATTAATTGATATGTTGATGAGATGAGAAATATAAGAGAAATACATAAAAATAAAATAGACTCGTTAAGCGACACTTTCCCAACACGTTTTGGGCTTGAAGTGCCAAGCAGCTGACCACCTGCAACAATGCGTAGTTACTCCCACACGCAGACGCCACAGCCCACATTGAGGCGAAGACAAAGCAAATACTAAAATTTGAAGCAATTTAAAGAGGAAAACAAACTTTCTTTTTCACGCGTCTGGGCAATGAAAAACCCCTAAACGAGCCGAAATGAAGCATCTTTGAAACAATTCAACGGCAGATAGACAAAACGTTTAAAAACTTTTTGGCCAAAATGAATCATGGCCCCAAAAACGCCAGCGACTCTCAAACTGTGCGGCAGCAGGAATAACTTGTTTCTAATATGCGCCCGGCCAGGCCAGGCCAAAAGGAAACACCACAAAATGAAATAATCCCATGGCCGCAAAGAGATGCAGCAGCATCATAAAGCGGCGGCAGCAACAACAACAACAACAACAAGAAACAGCGGCCCGAAAACCGATTCCCAAGCTCCAAAAGGTTCGACGAAAACTTCGATTGTGAGTTGAAGAGAGAGCGAGAGAGAGAGGGAGATAGTGTGTGAGGGAGAGAGAGAGGGAAAGAAGAGGAGCTGAAGCTGGGCCAAGAATGTGGCAAACATGTTTCTTTTGGGCTGGGGCTGGGCCAAGGCAGGAAGTAGGGGAGTTGCTGCCGCCCGCTTCTCGTCGCAAGGGTCTGGAAGAAAATCGTGAACATTGCGAAAAAGGCAAAGCTCCTCTTTAAACTGGCCACAGCCTGCGCCAGACACCCAGCGATTCTTTTCTTCTTTCATTCAGCAGGAAAATTGCTAGAAAATCACTAAAACGTGTTCTCTATCCCGGCTCCCGCTGCTCGGACGCTGCTGCTATGCGCTTTTAATTCCCCCGCACGCAGATAATATATATAAGCCGTAATATTGGCAATTGGCAATGATTTTTATTACATGGCCACAGACTGCAGCAACAGGAGGAGCATTGCAGAGCAGACCAGACCAGACCAGGCCAGGCCAGAGCAGCTACACTTCAAATCGTTTTTCCACAGCGACTGAAAGTGAGTTTGTTGTTGTTGTTGTTGCTGCTGCTGTTGTTACTGTTGTTGCTGTTGTTGTTGTTGTTGTTGCTGCTGTTGTTACTGGTTGTTAGCTGGTAGCCAAGTCTGAGGATCGTTTCGTGTCTATTTTAAAACGTGCTCGGGTTTGTTATATTCTTGGGCTCTTGTGTGTGTGTGTGTTCACACGCCCGCAAGCGCATGACGCAAATGTATCTCATGGATTAGGAGCGCGCAGGCCTAATGATTATAACGCAGTATTTCAACTGGTATATACTTTCACTTGACTTCGGCACAAATGGCTTAATGATTTTTTTGAAAAGTATTTCACAGATACATTTGTATCTTGCAGGTTCATTTGACCTAAGTTTCATGAAAAGTATCTCACAGATAATGTCATTTAAAAAAAATCGTATCTTGCAGATCCTTAAGCATCGACAGATACAATGAAAAAGGTACAAGTGCACCCACAGCTGCCATTGCAGCTGGTTCATTCACAAAAAAAGAGCACACAACTTTGGTCTAAATAGCTCATTTCCTTGAAATTAAAACGCACTAACACACTCGCACACACGCATTGGGAATTCAGTGATCGAAGCTTCATTCAAAAAAAACAAAAAAAAAAAACAAAACCAAGTTTCAGACCTTTTGGTCCAATTTAGTAAAGGCACTCACTTCCACATGAGCAACGTTTTTTGGTTTAAGTTCAAGTTGCCTTTGCTTGCTGCTGTTGTTGTTGTTGTGTTTTGCAGCCGCACGTTTTAGCTTTTTATTTGCTGCTGCTGGAAAATAATTTTCGCACAAGTGTGTGTGTGCCTTAATTTAAGCTCATTTTTGCGCATTTAACTTGAAAATAAAGTATAGCAGCAGAAAGAGCGGAAGAGGCAGCTGCTGCTTGGCAAGTTGCTGAACCGGCAGCAGAAGGACACAAAATTATGTGCCCGAAAACAAAAACACAAATAAAATAAAAAAAAAAAAACTAAACAGGCAGGCCAGGCAGTTTGGCAGCCCGGTTCGGAGCTCGGGCCACATTTATGGTGTAATCAGCCGTAGCCAGCCCTAAAGGAAGTTCTGGCCTCGTCCTCAGCAATGCGCGGCATGCAGACGACGAACAGGCTGCGCAAGATACTCAAAAACGACGTCAACCACGACGGTACATCATGATGATCAAGAAGCTGCTGCGGCTGTATCTGTATCTGTATCTGCAGAAGATGCGTGTGTGTGTATGTGTGTGTCCACACCACACCTTGAATATGGAACCTGGGGCCTCTTGCACTTGGCGTGGGAAGATTTTTGTGCTCTTCGTCAGTTTTGTGCTCTGATTCACAGTCCCTATGCGTGCTGGTGTGTTTGTGTGTGTGTGCCCCCCGAAAATGCTGCATAGGTAGCTTGTGGGCTACTACAAAAGGGCCCAGTTTGAGTTTTGTTTCTGTTGTTGTTGTTGCTTTGTTTTGTTTCGGCTTCTTCGGTGATTTCTTTTAGTTTTTAGTTCGTTAGACGTTTTGTTGCGCCTGTTTGTTCTGCCCCATGCCAAATGACAAATGATTTTTCCCCACATAAACAAAACGAGGAAAATAAAAAAAAAAATAAAAATTCATTGATTTTTAATTTATTTGTTTGACTTTTGATTTTTTCCACTTTTGAATTTTTTTTTTTTAATTTTATTCAAATTGTGCTTTGGTTTTTTTCGTCAAATCATCGCAAGCTACGCATTCAAAATAATTACACTTTTAATTCGTTAGCAGCTCCTTGGCCCCTTTGTCCCCCTCTTCCACTGCTGAATCTCCTCTCACATTTGTTTTATATATTTTTTTGTGTACAATCATCTCATTTGATTTGACAAGCAAGTGATTTTCAATAATAATGAGAGTTGCCCGTGAAGTGCGGCACAAGAAACGCGGCACGTTGTGTCCACTTGACAAGCGGCAGCAACAGAAACAACAACAGCGTTAACAACAACAAACATGGCCAAGAGCTTCGGCGAAAAGAATGTAAAAATCGGTTTTTGTGGCGAATGGAACTGAAGTAGTTGGCTCTTTGGCTTTCGATGGTATTATGCAGCAGTAAATATCAGTAAATTTGTTGTAGCCAGGAGTATCTACACATAAATCTAAAAGATACTTACGTTTCTCGCAGTACGTGCCCTGCCAGCCCGTTAAGCAGATGATTTCACCCGCCTCGGAGCATGTGTAGTGGCCAAACTGATCGTCGCGGGGTCGGCACAAATTCGCACAGCCGGACCCGTAATAATGCGGATCGCAGGTGACACGGAAATCGTATTCGAGCGCCGTGTACTGCGACTCGGACTTGTTCGACTTCCATTCGGACGAGACCTCGAGTACTTGCTGCACGGATAGGCGTTGTATGAGCAGATCTGAAAAGAGATACAAACAAACCAATAAAGATAAGTAAAGTGTGTGCTTGTGGGGAGGAGATCCCTAATGAAGATTAATTGGATTCAAGTTACAGGTAAAGTTAAGCTAAGTCGAATGAACTTGCGGCACTGGCTTGGAATTTTGGAAGATTAGACATGGACCCACATTCAAATTTAAATCCCAATCCTAAGCTCGAAACTCGAAACTCCAGCTGAAATGCAATTGCGCTTGTCACACTCGCAAGGCAAGTGCCGAGCCAAGGTATGCGGCCAGCCAGGGGTAAGTGAAGTACTTGGTATTTGCACTGCTGCAGTGCGACAGAGCGGCAGAGCGGGCGGCACCGGGCAACAGGCAGGCAGGCAGCCAGTCAGCCAGCCATGCAACACACGACCAACTGAGCGTCGCAGACGGACGTCAGTTGCATTTTCAGCTGTTCGCTGAGCCAAGCGGACCGGTCTTTTTTTTAAGAAACTATTGGATGGCAACTTGTTTGTGTCTGTGTGCGAGTGTGTATACATAGCTGTTTTATATAGCCACATTATGCCATGGTCTATAAAGTAAATTGCAGGTGCATGACTATTCGAATTGCATGCAGCCAAGTCGAACCTCAAGCCGTACCTCAGCTGAAGCGGGCTAAGAGTTTTGTTAAGTTAAGCAAAAACAAAAAACAACAACAACAAGTAAGATCGTTGTAGTCGGGTATAGCCGACTGCGTCATACTCGTTCGCAGAATAAAATACTCAAAGCATTTAAAATCTTAAAAACTTAATTATTACTGTTTTGTTTGTGCGATGATGCATTTAGTTCTAAAATTGACGGATACATATATAAATTAAATCGAATAAAGCGTCTCACAAAATTGGGTTCATGCGAACATAGCACAAACCCAATATACTCTTTTCACGAGTAAAACGAACATCTGCATAAATCTCTCGCAATGCCAAAGTGGCAATATACTTAATGCCAAGAGCTTAGCCGAGAACTAAGTGAAAATATATATTTTGGACAAAAGCAAAAGTTGCCAAAGAGATCAACACAGAAAGAGCAGCTAGTGAAAGTTCTTGTGTATAGGTAGTTACAATGTGGAGCAGCAAGAGCTTAGCTGAGTTTTCAATTCTGATTAGAGGCAGCTCACAGACAGTTGGCATGCAGTTAGCCGAGTACAAATATGGCCCGAAATGTTGTTTGGCCAATAAATTACAAGCTGCACAACTGACAAACGCGCCAACTGGTTGCCAAAATTTTTGAGCAAAATAACCATATTCAAAATATCAACTAATTAATTACCAATATATATATATATATATTTACACTTTTGTGTGTGTATGTTGCACAAACAAAATTCTAAGCCAGTTGCACGTTGCATTTTTTGTCGGCCAAGTCGTGTGCTTCACCTGACGTGGCAACATGGAAAAACGCTCAATGCAAAACTCGCGCCAAGCAATAACATTCCCCAAAAAGCACAGCTTAAGGCAAAAAAATTAAAATAATGAAAAAAAAAAGAATTGAATATTGTGTGTTGTGGTTTTATTTACATTTGCAACATACACACACATGCAGCAGCAGCAGATTTGTGGCATGACAGGTTATTAGGCGACGTACCGGCAACGCTTCAAGCGAGACGCACAATTTGACTGCAGGTTTTTCACGGGGTCCAGTTTGGCCAGTTGGCAAACAAATAGAAATAAATGTAGAAAATCATGCGCAACAATTTTTGCAAATATTTACGCAAAACGGCATTTTTTTAATTATCTACTAAAAAAGGAGAATAAAAAGAAGACATTTCGCACACTCAAAGTGAAAAGTTGCGTGCGGCAACTTTCGCAATTATTGAAAAAGTTGCTTTTAATGACATGATTTAATGGCGGAAATTGTTAACAAAAATAATCAAAATTTCCCTGGTTGGGATTTATTAAGTACCTAAACATATCAACCAGTGTTGCCAAATATTTTACAAATTAATTAAACTTGTTTGGTATATTCTCATTACAAATGTTGTTCAAAAACTTTGTAGAAGCTTTAAATTATTTGATAAAATTTAAAGAAAATTTTTAATTTTTCATATATTTATAAGTGCAAATACGTTTTTAGTCCTTCTAAAAACGCTTTGCTCGTCGTTTTGTCTTGTGGCAAATGAGTGAAATTTGTGGGCAACAAATTTGCAAGAGGCAGCATTTTAAACTTGACTCTGACAGAGGCAAGGCTTAAGTGTAAGGCCTCAACAACTGCAAATATTTAGTCGCAGTCGCCGTCGCTGTCGCGCTGACTTCTTCTAAAGGAATTTATAAAATACCATTTTATCAAGACACACGACGGCGACGGCGAACAACACGTTGGTCAAGGGGGCGGCGGCGGCGGTGGCAACAAGTTTTGTGTTTCTGTGGCAAAGAAACCCCGGGACGGACTTTCGATGTGGCTGTGGCTGCGACTGCGGCAGAGGCAGAGGCTGCGTCTGTGACTGTTGCTGGGCTGCCGCTTGATCCAATGAGTTAAAATTAAAAGATAAGCATTTTAACAACATCGCCAGCAACAATAAGAACAACACAACAACAGCATTGGCAGCACCAACAACGTGCAACTAACAACTTTGGCATTGGCAGAGATTAATTGGTAGGTAGGGATAGGTGAAAAAAAGTAACGAAAACGAAGAACGCCAGCGAAAATCTTAAGAGCATGAGTTGAAAGATTTCGACGCATCAAGCCAAGAATCACCTTGCACGACGCGACGGCCACAAGGGAGAGTAGGCAAGGAGAGGGCAGGGCAGGGGAGGATAAAGGCAGGCGGTCAAGCTGTGTGTTTCTTCCTCGGGCTGCTGCTGGCAGGCAAACAACTGGTGGCCTCTTGCCTGCAGGCAAACTGGCGAAAAGGTCGAAACAGTCGAGTCCGAGTTCCGAGACTGCTTTACGTCTCCTCGACTCCCATCGCTCCCCTGCCCCGCACGGCTGCAGGTTTCTTCGTTTTGTGCTGCTGTCTTATTCCTTTTTTGTATGTAATTTATGTTAAATGAATATAACAAAAAGAGCTGCTAAACTTGCTGGCCATGCAACGCACTCGAGACAGGCGTAAACTTGCTATGCAGCCAATGCAGGCTCAAGTATGCGGGAGATCGTCCCAACAACATAACCACTTTTAAATAATGAAATTAATCCTTGACAAGCGCGTACAGCGACTAGAAATCTGCGCAAAATTGAAATTGCAAAGGGGCTAGAGCAGCCGATAAAGATCTATTAGCTCTGGAGTCGGCCTGCACTTGAAAATTAGCTGTTAAGATCTCTAGGATGCCAGCAGGATGCCGGTTCAAAAAAAATCTCAGAGCTAAACAATTAAAATTCCTTTAAGGAGTGCGCATCAAAGAAAACTGCGTTTAATAGTCGTAAAAAATAAATGAAATTCATTGGAAACCTTTATAAATCTTGCAGCCAACAAACCGAGCAGGTAGCTCAAGTCTTGTGTGGGAAAACTCCCGAAAAACGAGGGAAAAGCAAACCTGCTTTATTAAAATGCACAAAAGAAATAATTTATAAAGAGAGAGAGAGAGAGAGGAAAATGAGTGTCCTTGGGCATGGACCACACAGCTTACTTCTACGGCTCATGTGCATGTGTGGTCCTTATCCAGCAGCCCGATCAGCGATCATGTCGCATTGTTCCAAGATGAATTACACGCCGTACACGATCGCTGAATTCCACAGCGAAATAATCAAAGTCCTTAGCCTAGAACTCAGAGTTCGTGATTAAGAAAAACAAAAAGGCAGACACAAGCCAAGCTAAAAACTAAATTGCATTCAAGTAAATGAGAGAACGATGACGACGGCCCGACCTCAACACACTTCCGCTCGAGAGCGAGCAGACAACAAAGGCGACAAGTCTGCGGTGGTTTATCCCTAACTAAAAAAGGGAGCCGGCGGTGCTAAACCTGACGCTCGTTCAATGCCTCAGTCTTGGTGTTATTTAAAACCACTCAATGTGCCGGAAATCTTATACACACACACACTCGCATATTTGAGGCAAGTGTCGAAACTTTAGTTAGTTGCGCAGTTAGTGAAACTAGAAATTTGAGTTTACTTTACACTTGACCGAGTATCAGGTGTCCCGTTGATCCTCGCCAAAAAAAGAGGTTTGCTTTGGACAGCTTTCGATCAAGCAGGCAGGAAGCAGGATGCGAATTATGAATAAAAATTCGGTGCCAAAGGAAGCAATTTGGCCAATAACTAAACTGTGCCACAGGATACGCACCCAACCCAACAATGAGAGGAAGTGATTACAGACTTTTGGTACTTACTGTTTGAGCGCGCATTTGCGCTGTTGTTCGTATCGTGCCAGGCCTCGACGATCAGTGTGAATGTGCCCTGAAAGAAATGAAAAAAAAAGAAAGTTAAACAATTGTCAGACACATAAAAAAGAAGAAGAGCAGGAAATATGGATAGAGTTAAAGAGCTTAGCTTATCAAAACGGGAAATTGATCAGCTAAACGAAATCTGGCACTTACAAAGATATCTTCTGCTCCGTAACTAACTTAAGGCTAATGGCTCCAAAGCTCTTACAAATCCCACAGCCCCCACATAGCTCATTATAAACAGATTATGACAGCGCCGAAACATGCTCCAAAGACGCCCACAAACAGACTGCTGGCCAGGCAAAATTGTGCTAACACACAGCACACACATACAAACGCATTTCAAATGCAAATGCAAATGCACAGCAGTTGGCAACTGGCAACTGGCAGCGCCCTCAATTCACACTTGATTTCAAATGCAATCGGCCAGGGGGGAGACGTGGCAAAAACCGGCAGAGATGACACCAAATTCAAACGAGTCAAAACGTTACAGTCGAGTTTAACCGACTGCGTTATACTCGTTCACAGTATAACTGGTTAAAACAGCTGAAAACAGCAAGACGGACACCGCACAAATCCAATATACTCTTTTTAGTTCGTGAACTAGTATAAGAAAAAATGCATATACATATATGTACATATAAATTCACATATGCGTATTGGCAACAACTGAGCTCACTTCAGTTTGCAGAGGTGGCTAAAACAGCTCCTCAGCTGCTTAGATGGGCGTGTGATTGCGTATGTCTGGGCTTCGAGTTCGAATTCGAGTTTGGGTTCGCGTTTGCGTTGCATGTAAATGACTAATTTTTGACTAACTTTCGATTGCTGCATCGTCGCCGTTGCTGTTGCAGTCGCATGTTGTGCGTTGTGTGGGCGGCAGATGTAGAATTAATTTAGTTGATAAGCACAGTGCCGATTGATTGCATAAGCACAGCTAATGTATTGCTGGCCCATTGAAAAGCATTGGCAGAAATACAGAAAACCCATAAAGCTGATGGGCACGACAGGAAACAAATCAGACAAACGGCAAAAAATAAAAACATACATATGCACACACATACACACACGTATTAACGTAGATCACAATGGGAATCGAGTGAAATGTAATGAAGCGCTGCAAACATTTATTGGGAATTTTGTAGTGAATACAGGTATTTATATTGCAGTTATATAGATAGTGTTTTTCTTTTTGTTACTTTATTGGGTTGTAAAACTAGCTAAAATATTTTTACAATATTCTAACGAAAAAGAAGACACATATTTAAAATATTTATACACAATAAATATATACATATGTGCATGCACATATATATATATAAATATATACATTGAGCTCCAAAAATAAATGAGCGACACACACACAATGTTACAGGCGTATATCGCGTGCAACGACGCTGTATATCAACGTCAATATCTGCAGCGTAGGGTGAAGTGCATGCCAAATGCATAGGGCGCACGGACAGAGTAGGAGTGGCAGCCACGTAGCAACAGAGGCAAGCCGGAGAGCAGACAAGACACCCGCTGTCGCATGGGGAGGGGGTGTAGGGAGTGGAAGCGCATCGACAGACAAAAGTAACAAAGTTCAGCCACAGACAACGATGAGGAGCGCTGCCAGTCGTTGACTATTTATAGGCACAGTCGCAGCAGCTGAAGAGGAGGGTCGACAGGCGTCTCCGGCAACCCCCAAAGCAACAAGAACATTCTCTTTCTCTCCCTCTCTAGCGTGCCGCGTGCCTCATATTAATTAAGTGCAACATTAAATTAGTTGTTGCCGCGACTCTGCCACGTCTAGTCACTAACTATAATTAAAAATGTTTAGTTTGACCTAGAAATATTTAAAGTTGTGAGCACTAAAATAGAACATTGTCTGACCGAAATAGTCAATTTTCTACTCTTTGACATTTGTCAATAATAGACTGAAGATGCATTGGTTTTTCAAAAAATTTCCCTGCTGGGGAACTCGTCTTATACTCTTTGGGATTAATTCCGAAATTTATAAAATTCCTTGTTTTTGGGCTATTTTAACTTCGTTGTTTTTTTGGCACGCGCTGAATAATTTCCCAGTTGGGATATTTCGCTAATTGCATTTGGCTAATGCGTTTTTACTGCATATTTATGCATAATTTTCACTTGGCCCGCAGCTGCTTAAATTTATGCAACTTACACAGTTCACGTGCCGATAAGTCTAGCTAGATGTGCAAACCACCACACACCCCTTGCTTAAGGCAGGAGGGATCGACGTAGCATGACTTTGCCACTTTAGTCGACGCATGTGTGTAATGATAATAACAGTGACGCTGCACATGCGCAAACAATTAGGAAGTAAAGTGTATAAAGAGAGGCAGAGATAGAGAGGGGGAGAGAGAGAGAGAGAGAGAGAGCGGGATAAGGAGGGGAGTGTTGCTTCCAATCCACCCCTTTAGTAAGCCGCACACGCTGCGGGCGCGCTGACAAGCGAAAAGCCGCTTCAAAAATACGTTACAAAATGCAAGGTAAACCAACACGATGTGGGGTGAACAGCCAGCAGAGGCAGGGGCAGGGACAGGGGCCGGGACCGGGACAGAGGCAGTGGTAGGGGCATCATTCGGTATGGCAAATGTGGCCGTAATACTCGTTATAATTAAGAAATGCATGGCATGCTACCGCCACGAAAAATATACAAACATATATCCACGTATTTCTTGGCCACTGGAGCATAAAACGCTGCCTCAACAAACGAGAAGAAGAAGCAGGCTGCAGGCAGCATTCAGCTAGAGTGCAAGTATTTCAAATTTGAGTAATTTATTAAGCAAACACGTGCGCAAGCAAATACAACTAAGAACGTTGCAATGCAGAGGAAAACCGTCTAGCGTATCCAAAAAGTATTTGTGCGATCTTTAAATCATCTTTATAGAATGAGGTAAATAAATATAATTCATCCACATTTTATGTCTTTAGCTTACAGATAGCCCGAACCCAATTACTCATTTCGTATAAAAAGTGCGAGGGGGGCAGGTAGATGTTGGGCGTTTGGCTATTGCCAAATGAAAAATCTGCTAAGGTGACCAAAAGTCAGCGAGAAATAAAAAAAAGTAACGTTCTCTTGCTTCTACCGTACAAATTGTCGAGGGGTTGATTGTAACCGAAGCGGGCAACGGGAAGCGGCAACCCGTAGCAAGCGAGCTGGAAATTGTCGCTGGTGGTGCGCACGCGTTTTTCAGCGCATTTTAATAGCCGACAGATGTTTGCGCCAACAACCCTTGACAAGGACACAGGCGCTGCTGCCGCAACTACGGGCGGAAATAAGTGCGACGCACAGTCGCACACGGCTGGGCTATATATAAAAAGCCCCCAAACAAATTAGCAAAGACGCCGTAAGAAAATATAAAAAAAATTGTACCGAAGAGTAAAAGAATTTAAAAGAAATTACACTGAGCTGAAGAGACATCACGGAAAATTTTATTGACTGACTGACTGAGTGAGTGAGGCAACTGACTCACGTTGTGCTGAAATATGTTAGGGCTGTCTAAATATAGCCCGCCTGTACTATATACTATATACAAAGTTATCTGTTGTGGGATCGGGTGTTTACTCACCGGCCAGGCAAAGTTGAAGGCGAACTGTATGGGATTCGTGAAGCCCCTGCTCTGTAGGCTCTGCGCATCCGTCAGATTGAAGGAGTTCTCGCCGAGTATCGGCGTCACCACGTCCCCGTACGTGCACTGCGACGTGGTGTCTATGGTCGCCTGGTAGTGCTTCAGGCATACGCGAAATCGCGTCTTGCATGTGCCGATGCACTTGCCCGACGTCGCGTCCGTTTCCCCGCTGCAGCAGTGGCCCTCGTTGTCGCGGCCATGATCGTTGCTGAAGTATTTCAGGCGCAATTCAAAATTGCCGGAACTGTGAACCTGAGAGTGGGAGAGAGAAAGAGACAAAGAGCATTGCATTAGTATAATCAAATTAAAAAGCAATTCATTTGAGCTGACGCTCGCCCGATCAAGAATGCAGCGTCCCCAGCCACACGGCAATAAATCTTTCAACATGGTATTTAACCGAAAAAGAGCTGCAAAAAAGTAAGCAAAAATAAGAAACAGAAACACGGTTTCGCTGCGGAATTTTGCGTGGCGATCAGCAGAATCAAAACCAAAACCAAATACCAAATCGAGTAGCAATTGGCTGCAGATCGCGCAAAAGAGACCCATGCAAAGGACAAAGCAGGCTTATGAATTATATTCAGAGTCAAGAACCAGGCAACAAATGCACACAGCAAGCGGTCGATATTTTTGCCTCCTCAGTTGCTTTGACTCGGTTTCGGGTTACGTTACGTTAACCCGAGTCCGACTATATTCATTTCGTTTCGCTTTTCGTTTTTGAAGCGCCGCCGTTGGACGCATTTGCATATTTCGATTTGCAAATGTGTTTGATTTGATGTCATAAATTTTACAATTCATTTTACGAGGCTAGGTGTGAGATAAATTTGTAAAATGGGTCAGCGCGTGTTAATCACATAATTCTGCAAAACTGTTTTCTTAAGTTTTTTAATTATATACATACCATTGGTTTTATTTTGATTAGAAAAAGCCCATTGTGGGTTTTACTGTTTGCAATTGGGACATTTTTAGGGAAATTCTTCAGCATCATTTATGGTTGTTGCTGGCGCACTTAAGCTATATATAATTATGGCATCCATAAATGGGCGCAACTGAAACTCTCAATAAGATAAATACAAGGCAATGCCCAAAAAAAGGCGCTCTAGAGTTATTGCTCTGATTGCCGCTGTCTGCTGCCCGTTTTCTATAACTGTTCGGCAATTAACATTTTAACAACAACAAGTGAAGCTTGTTAAAATGACAATTTAATTGTTAACAAGACATGAGCACAGTCTGAAGACGGAGACAAAGCAAGTCTGCTCCACATGTGTTGGCTTGGGAAGCTTTTATTGTTGATGTTGTTGTTATTGTTATTGCTGGTTTACTTCCATCTCTTTGTATGGGTGAACATGGGTGTTTAATTGCTCAATTAAGCAGAAGTGCGTCTGATGTTGTCTCTCTTCCCATCTTCTTATTCTTCAGATGCTGTGTAAGCAATGCCCCCTTCAACGCACAGGTGTAATCCGTTCAAAAGCAGAAGAAAAAAACATTAAATAAAGCGTGGCTGGCAGACCACGCACAATGCGATATTACAAAGAAAAAAGGGCGACGTTTAAAAACTGTAGCAAAGCTTCTTAACTAACATTTAATAGGCTTGGCAATTGAGTTGTGGCTCTGGCGCCAACATTCACCGCATGCCTTTGAAATTGTTGAAGTGCTCTGATTGGGAGAGAGAGCATTCAGTTCTGTTGGCTGATAAGATAAGAACAATTATTGATGTTTTAGCAATTGCAGCTCGTAGAGCCCCATACATAAAAAAGCAAGAGAAAAGAACACGCATAACGAAAGACTTAAGCAACGAACGGGCAGACAACTGCAGGCAGCGGGCGCAGGCAGAGACGCCAACGGCGACGCTGTTGCGCTACGTACAACAAAACGTGTATTAATAAGCAGCGGGCCAAAAAAAATAAATAAAAATAAAATAAAAACAAAACCAACACACGGCAAAACGGACGCAAAAGAGCAGCACAAAAAGAAGCAGCAGCAGCAGCAACGTCGACGGCAACAGGCAGGCGAAGGCAAGGCAGAAGAAGAAAAACGTTGAAAAAAATGTACAAGTAAAACCGAATTGTTTCCCACGGCATACGATTTTGCCGGTCAACATTGATGGTTAAAACGAACAAACGAACGAACGAGCGAAGGAACGAACGAACGAACGAACGATCGAGCGACGAAGTGACGGCCCGACGTCGCGTCGTTGAGTTAAGTCGGAGGCGCAGCAAAAGGTGTAAGCGAAAAAAATTTATAAAAAAAAAAACGAACGAACGCCAGGTGAAGAAGAAGCGGCCCAGCAGTGCATGCAAGCAGAGCCAGCCATATTGAAAGAGCGAACGGGAGAGAGAGAGAAAGAGGGAGGTTGCTGTGAGAGCCGCTCTCAGAGAGCGCGCAAAAGCCCCATAGCCATAACAGTTTAGCATTCAATGTTGTTGTTGTCAGCTGGTGCAGCCAAAGCGCAAAAAGAGCAAAACGTGACTTAAAAGTGAATTGGACTCTTGTTGTTGTAGTTGCTGTTGGCTTCATAAAGTGCAGCTGGCAGCTGCTGCCAACGCAGCCTCCGCAAGCTGCGAGAATGAGCGAAAACTTGTTTTCTCTTCTTTTTTTCATTTTTTGAACGGCGCTTTGAAGAAGAGTAGTGCGAAAAAAAAGAAATAGAATTGTAGGCATAAGAATTAATAGACGATCGGCAATGATGCGTTGAAAAACTGCGACGGCGACTGCAACTGCAACTGAATTAATAAAACAAAACAACAACAACAACAACAAAACGCTCGCACAACAACAAAGAAATGTTAGAAAAACCAATAAGCGGAAGGAAGGCAGGTTAAGAGACAAGTGCAGGGCAAGAAACATATACAGCTATGGCTGGCCAACTATTTCATGTGCAATAGAAATACAAACACATGACAAAGATGAAGAAGAAGAAGCAGAAGTGGCAAACAGAAAAGCGCCAAAGCGCACACAAACAAAGGCGCAGGCGCAGGCAGGTTGTCAAAATATGTACAAAGCAAATCAATTTGCATAACAGCGAAACACATTTACACACACACACACACATGCATACACGCACACACAGACACGTGTTTTTCGTGTGGGAAAAGAAACAAAGCGTTGCAAAGATTCAAGATGACACAAAACCACAAGAGTTTTGTAAAACAATTTGACACCATTTTAATACTCAAATGCGGTGCATAATTTCAATTTTCCCACACTTTTTCGAACAGTTGAGTAAATAATTTCCCAAGCAGGGAAATTCTGCTAACCACCCACGTAACGCAAACAGTAAATGTAATACGGAAAATATCCCTCTTCAAGGAAATTTTAGTCAAATTCTCCGTTGCTTAAAAAAAATTATAATTGCATAGCAAAACTTTCCTCTTCAGGTAAATCTTGTTAAAAATTTCTAAAAAGAAAAATTCAAAATTTTATGCATTTCCGTTTGCCTAAAAAATTCATAATTTTATACACTTGTTATAGTTCTTTTGTGCTTTTGTCTTGTTTTGCCTTCAACTATGAACTTTATTACGCTTGAAGACCTTTTGGACACACATAAATAAAAGAGGGGGAAAAATAAAAACTAGTGAAGAGAACTTGAAAGCTGCCAAGTTTTATCCCCCAGACTGGTTGGAACGGGACAGCAGACACTTGTTGAGAGTGTTAGAAAATAGTGCGTTGCATTGTTTACCTTTTGCTTGACTCCGTTTGCTCAGTTAGCTGTTGGTTTTTACGAGCTATGGTAAATTTATACTGTATATGAACGTCGTACTTCTTTCTTCTTCTTCTTTTGTTTTTCCTTTACTGTGATCACTCAGGCCTAACGCGACTAGTTAGGCACCTGAAAAAGCAACACACCGCCCGCCCGCCCCACTGCCCGCCCACCCCCAGCACATAACTTTTTTTTTGCCATCTGTGCTTAGTTTTTCACGTCAACTTACACGTTGACTGCCTGCCTGCCTGACTGACTGACAGACAGTTTGAATGTTGTGGGTTACAACACACATACACATACAGACATGCAGAGCACACATTAATATGTATGAACGCACGCATTTTATTTTTATTCCCTGCCGTGTATTTTCTTACAGGTGTTTGTTTAACTTTTGCCGCTGGGAGTGAGCGAGAGAAAGACAGAGCGAGAGTCGCATTGCCCTTTGGCTTTGGGTACGTTGTTTATTAATCATTTAAATTCATCATCACAATCAACCGTTAACAACGGGCTTGAGAAACAGTTATAAGCGCAAGTGAAACAGCTTCTGTGTGTGAGTGGGAGTTGGTGCTCCGTCTCCCTCTCTCTCTCTCTCTCTCTTTGCCTGGCACACTCGTTTCTAAATTGCAATTAATTATGTTATAAAGTGCGCAAGACAGAGGAGAACAAGATAATGAAGCAGGCAGCTCAGCTTAGCGCCTGCGTCATTCATTCATTTGTTCATTCATTTACTCGTCGTTGCCGTCTCAATGCTAATATGAAAATTGCACGAAATGCAAAACAGAAGAAAGAACAAGCGCAGGCGCAACAATTACACCATGTTGTTGTTGTACAGATGATGATAAGCGAAGTACGGTTATTTGATAGTTAGTGTGAACAGAAACTATATATGTATAAGAAAAAGAGCGATTGCCACAGTGGGCTATTCTAATACAAAAGGCATCAGGTATTTTTATTTTATATAATTTTGCAGCTTAATCAAAAAGTGTTTCAAGTCGGGCAACAACAGCTGCACTTCTTTTTTTTTACTGTGCTCCAAGTTCAACTTGCAACACAAGACCCCAGGAGGTTTCGAGACACTTTTCGGAGTGCTGTTAAAATTAGCAACTAAATGAAAAAAGGGGAAAATAAAAAACGAGCAAAAGTAAAGCACGCAATGCAGAGAAAGAGTGGGTTAAGGAGACAGACAGAGGGCAAAGAAGTGGAGCAGAGCCACATGCAATGCTGCGGGGATGCTGGCGTTAAAGATCAATGAAAGAAGCAGAGGCAAAAAAAAAACACAAAAACCGAAAGCAAGTGCAAGCAACGAGCAGCCGACGCTGACGTTGACGTTGACGTTGACCTACGCAAAGTGTAGCCAAAAACGCCCAAGAAGCGCATGCAAAAATGTCGACAGCGGCAGATGTTGCCCATTTACAAACATACAAACACACACACACACGCACACGTACACAATGAAGCATTGCGCGTGTATTTGTGTATTCAAGTTTCATATTGAAATCGAGCAGCTTCACATTTTTCTTTTTTTTCGATTTTGCGGCATGCGCCGTTGGTGGTAATTTTTTGAGTCTGCATAGAGACTGTTGAAAATTTTTGGGCATGGACCTGTTTGCCAACTGAAAAACAAAAACTAGTTTTCATCTAGACGAGTGCGAAGGGTGGGCCCCCCTTAAAAACCAACCCCTATTTACTCAGCTGTTTTTCGCTTTTCAACATCTCCTATTACAATAAAATTTCTATATTATTTATTAAAAGTATTCTTCAAATTTAATGAATTAAACAGGACTGCCGGTTCGAATCTGGAACATTTAAGCAAAAGAGGTTCCCAAAAATGCAACCGAACCTAAGCCCGCACCGAATCATTTTATCTTTAAAAGATGGTTTGGGTTCATTTTTAGGATAACGGCAAATTTAAATTTATCGCAGATAAGAAAAGCAAGAACCACAAAAATATTTTTTAATTTAAATTCTTTTAAAATGATTTTTACTCAACTATTTTAACTTTCATTCAGATTCAATTTGGGGGAATTTTAAATATATAAATGATTCTGGCTTCATTTAGCTACTTGATATGTTTTTAAAGACTGCCAAAATCCTTATCAAGCCAATCAAAATCGCCAACTACAAAAAACCGCCAATATTTGCTCGTCTCCTGATTTTGTCGCCAGGCTGGCAACGCTAAAAGCTCTCTTTCTCTCTCGCATGCAAAAACGGCAGCTGCAAAATGCAGGCAGCGGCGCATGTGTAAAGCGAGAATCACCAAAAATAATAAAATAAAATAAAAACTTATTACCAAAGAAAGAGCCAACAAGTTGCTGTTAAATGCTAAAGACAACAAGGGGGGAATGGAATGCTTACCTGCACAATGACTGTGAAGCAAATGAATGCGGTTAATAAACATTTAATCCAATGCATGTTTATTGCGGTTGTTGTTGTGTGTGTGTGTGTTATTGTTAGTGTAATAATCCTTAGTGGGGCGGCGTTGTTGTTGCTGTTGCTGGTTCACTCGCACGCACACATACGATTACAACATAAAAAATAGTGTTTTACTGTATTTTCGGCAATTCTCTTTGCGGCTAACTGCGGCACATGCTTTGGCAATTTGGCGTTGCTATTGTGTGCATTTTGTTGTTGTTGTTTTTTGTGTTTTTTTACACGTGCACGCGCCACATTTTTTATTTTTGCTTTCTTTTTCTATTAGCTTCTTCTCTATTGTGAGACAAGAACTTGACGATTTTCTTTTTTTTTTTTCGAATTTTCGGCTGCTCCTCACGCACGGTGGGGGCGGGGGCAAAAAGTGCCGCTAGTAAATTTTCTATATAAAAATTGCACTCAACCGAGCCACAGAGACACTCACATACACATGCAAAAATTGTATTTGCCTTAGGATGAGGCTTTTTTTATTTGTTAAAAAACCATTTGAAAAACTATTTCTATATTTTATTTTTGTTCATGCACTTTTTTGTGATTTTAGCTACCGAAAATTGGCTTTGAGTGGATATTTGAAAATTGGTAGCTCTTCTTATTTTTGGACACACTTAACATGCTTTAATTCATATTCGCAAACTTGATGTTGCACATTTAATTCAAATTTTGCGCTTGTGTTGTGGGCTACAAATCAAATTTCAAAGCGACGCGCGACACGACCGAACGATGTGCACGACGTAAGAGCCACAGACCGAATTGGCGACAGTATAACGAAGCAGCCGCAGCGAACCGCACGGCACAAGAATCCAAAACAGAATGAAAGCAGAAAATGTTTTATTTTTCAAATTTGTTTTTAGCAGCCACGCCGCGAGCGGGAGAGCGCCCGCGTGAGAGAGCACAGTTGCACCAAAGCAGCCACAGAAGCGGCTGCTCGCACACATTCACAGACACTTTTTCTGGTCATCCCTGTTTTACTCTGCTGTACGTGAGCGGTAAGCTGGGTGCGCCTGCGCGTTAGAACGGGACAACTACTATGTGTATTGGCTGCTGAGCGAAACGCGTTTTGCGTGCTTATTTAGTGCGTTTTCGACAAATGTTGCAAGGTGAGCGAAATGTTGCAGCAACATTGTTGCGCACCTAGTCAAAGTGGATGCAAAAGGAGAGTTTTAAATGAATTATTAACTTAAGTTAACAAATATTCCCAAGGTATTTAACACATATATTTTTTATATATGGATGTAAACAAGTTGCGCCAAAAAGGTTGCCCGCGCAATTTAACTAAAGAAGCCAATGTACGAGTTTGTTAATCCTTTGTCTATGAAAGGGTTGTTTTTGTCCATAGATAAGCTACAGGAACTTCGCATAAAGGGATTCTTTGTTCTTTATGGCACATGATTTGCATGTGAAAGGGTTTTGGGCCGTTTTTGGCGCTCAAAACTAAAAGTACAAAAACCAAGGGAGGCAAATACAATGCAAACAAAATTAACAATCGACCTTTAGGAAGTGAGACAAAAGTTTGATTTACGAGAAATACTTTAAAATGTTTATAATTTTTTAACTTTTGTTAACATAAAAAAGTTGAAATAATAGTTGCCAAATTGAATAAAATAAAACTCAAAGTGAAAATTAAAATTAGAAACAATAAAAAGTTAATATTATTCGAAATCTGCCAGCAAATTCTGATTGATTTAAATTTATTTTATCTAATTTAATAAGCTTCAAATAAAATGAAGTGTATAATTTTATTATTTTTATTTACTTTTCTTTTTTCAAAGATAACAAAAAATAGAATTTAAATTTTTAAAATATTAAAAATATAATGTGAAAAATATGTTTAAATATTTTTTTACTTTCCAGCTAGTTATTTATAAAACCTAAGTCTACAATGTTAAAAGTTCTAATTTTTACATATTTTATATGTATTTTGTTTTAATGGTGTTGAGAATATGTAAAAAAAAAAGTTTATAATGGTTTTGTGCTAATGTATGTAAGAAGCAGAAGGAAGTATTTGCGACCCAAATTTTTTATATACTAGAACACTAAAAGAATCATTTGCAAAATTCGCAATTGTTTCAAGTTTCATTAATATCGTTTAAGAAACACAGAAGTTATTAATGAAAACGTGTGGTAAAATTAAAGAAAATTTTACATGCCAGGTAGCAACAAGCGCAAGCAGTGCAAACGCAAGCAGTGCATGTTGTTCAGGGTATCTCCTAGTCGGGCGTTTCCGATTAGAGCAGTCTTGGTATTCCAAAATATTTGTTGTTTTAAAAAAAGTATTTTATTAAATAAAATTATTGCACTGCAAAACGAAGTATTTTAAAGCAGAATATTGAAGAGTTGATATTCCAGAAATTCCAACACGACATTTTAGACATGTTTTGTGTGACGTTCTAAGCCCCTGGGGAGCACCGAATGCCAAAAAGATTAATGCGGCTCAATTTACATTAACAAACATTGTAAATCATATTGGCGATAAATTCGTATAGGGGGCCTCCGACAAAGGGGCAAAGAATCTGTCGGGGCGCAGCTCAATAAAGTTGTTGAAATTTGTACATAAAAATCGCTCTTCATTAATTTGCATGTCGCTGCGATTGTTTGGGGCCAAGAAAACATTTGCATATGAATGAGAAGCAACGAAAAAAGAGCAAAACAGCGACTAAAGAAAAAAGCAATCAAGTCAACACCCAACTTTACAAGAGCCACCAAAAATTTCACCTCACTTTCAAGGGACTACTTCTTCTTCTTGCAGTTGGACTTGGACATGGGGATGTCTCTGTAACTGCTCCTGGGAAGTTCAATATTTAAACAAAAATCTTTTCGCGCCATAAATTAGGAAATTAAATGCGAGCGAAGAGTGAAAAGTTTTTAAATTAAACACAAATTTATGGCCGCCAAAAGCTGCGGGCTGTGGGGCACGGCCAAACGGTTCAAGCCCTCTTGCAGGCCAGAGCCAGAGCCAGAGTTGGAGTCGGAGTCGGAGTCTGAGCCAAGTTAGCACCTGTAAACCGGTTGTTGGGGCTGCTGCGCAGGTAGCCGAGCCGCTGGCCAAACAGATGTCCTGCTGCTCCAAATTGAAAGCGCAACATACATCATCCTTCAAAAGGCTGCACCCCGCTCGTCTGTCCCACCCCCGCAGCTCCATCGCCCTTGCTGCTGAAGGGCGCCTTGCCGTTTTGAATAATAAGCAACAAAAAACAAGTCAGCAAGCGGGTGTAGCCGACAGCGCAATACTCGTTCACAGTGTAACAGCAACCAAAATATGTAGCCATGATTTGTTCACATACAAATAATTAAAAAATAAAAACTTTAAATTTGTGCGGGTTTTAAGATTAGAATATGTTATTGTGTTGAATATTCAAAATTTAAAAATTTAAAAATTAAAAAAAGTTTGACTAAAAATGTAATGTAATCCAATACACTCTCTTCCCTTCGTGAACGAGTATAAGAGCACAAAAAAAAACACAAAACCCAAAACACACTGCCAAAAGAAATTGGGGTCATGCACTCCGCACGCATGCGTCCACTTGGCGATGTGGCAGCATCTCCGGACAGGCCCCTCCCCCTCTCTGGGCATCGCTCTTTAATGTTGCGGTCGACATCTTTCACTTCGCGAGTGTACTTAATGTTTTATTTTTTCTTTTCTTGTTGGCTAAAGCTTTTTGTTTTTTTTTTTTTGTTTTTATCAGTTTTTCTCGCTCGCTTCGTTCGCTTGCCGCAAGAAACTTGAAAATTAGGCGCGTGGCTGCGACATTCAGCAAAAGGGGCGGCAACAGGTGGGCGGGGCGAAGTTCCGACTTATGATACTGCTTATAAAAATGCAGCCGCTTTTAATGCTGTTAGAGCAATCTGTTGTTTAAATAATACAGAAGGCAAAAAAATAAATTATTATATATATCTTACTCAGTTTTAAAGTTAGATACATCAAATTTTTGCCAACAGATTACAAATTTTTTGGAAACAAACACAGGGTATGGCAAATCCCGCCAATCCTTACACTGAAATTTGTCAAACGTCAACATGCTTCGTTGATTTGCATATGCATCTTCAACTCAGCATTTCTTAAAAACCTAAGAACAACATTTTTTTAAATAAACGGAAGATCATAAAAGAAGTTAACGATAACACAGTTATCATAATTGCAAAATTATAAATATAAATCGGTTAAAAATAAAACTGTTTGTAATAGATTTGATTTGGCATTTAAATTTAAATAGGTAATTTTTGTAAACTGTTTGCTCCAACACATAAGGGGAAAAAACTTTGCAGCTTTGGTTCCAGGAATTTGTGTTCGCTATTGAAATAATTTCAAGAATTCGGGCACATGTTGCTGGCCTGATCGCATAATGTCCTTGTTGAGAGATGGGTACAGCTGATGGCTGCTGGGGATCCCAGTAAACATCCTGTTATGAAAGTGCATAACTCGTTTGGCTGTTCGTTCATTCATCAGGAGACTCGCAAGGCGAATGCGTAAAAGTTCGCGTAAACAAATGGAGAGAAACCGGAAGCGATCTATAGAGCCGTCGCCAGAGCTGGCCGAAGTTCCAGTTCGTGGGAATTTCGTGAGCCATTTACTTCCTTCCGCCTGAGCTGCGGCCCAAGCAACAAAAGCGCGGGTGGAGCGCCGAGGCATCAACAGATCCTTTGCGGGATATGTCTATGAGCGCGAATCAAATTACGCGTGTCCCGTCCCTGACTCATTCAGTCCCCGAGTCTGCGTCCCTGGCACAGTCTCTGTGCACTCATCATCCACATGCTGCCGCGACGGTTGCTGCTGCCGCTGCTGCTGTTTGTTGGTTTGCACCTTGAGCCTTGACTACTTCCGGTTTTGCGCGAAGGACAACAACGACAATGCGGACTGTAGCAGCAGCAGGTAGTTGTTGTTGTTGTCGTTGTCGTTGTCGTTGTTTTTGCAGTTGCCTCGCGGACATTTCCTGCGCGTTGCCCACGCCATGCAAATAAGGATGTCGGATGTCGCCCGCAGGACATGCGTCGCTGCCGCACAGACCAAATAAATATAACAAGTGCCCGATTCTCCCGACTCTGCTGCCGGATGTTTTTCAGAAATCGATTGGATTGCAAATGCGAATGGGATTGCAGTCAAGTGCTTTAAGACAAGTGGAAAATATTGAATTTACACAGAATATTAAATATTTTTTAACCTAATTGAAATTTAACTTGTTCATCAACTTAAAAGTCTCGTTTCTTTTTAAACATCATTTATGTTTCTGATAGAAATCTGCATATTTCAAAAATTGTTTTGTAATTTAAATTTTACATTTCAATATCTCCGTGATTTAATTTAATAAATATGCCAAATATATGTGAGTTGAAGAACTGTTTTTTTTTTTTGGCAAAAGTGTGGGTTAAATTGATAATTCAAAAAACTTAAACAGCTTTCGAAAAAACTGTATCTACAGAATAAAAGAATAAAAGCAAACATTTGAACATATTTGGAATACAATTCTTTTCTCTGCCTTAGATTTTCCACAAGAGATGATCTATCTGCCTTCGCAGGTGTACCACACCGCATTTTCCATTTTCTCATGCCCAACACATAAAAAGTAGAGCCGGGCAACTGGAAACGTTTCCCACAGGATGCAAATGTAACAAAACACAAGAGCTCAAATAAAAATTGTATGTTTGATTTCATGCAAAACGAAAACCCAACCGAAATCGAAATCAGTTGAGAGAAGCAGATGATAACAGCAGTGCTGAGGGCATGTGTGCTTCCCACACATACACACACACACACACACACACAGAGACACACACATGTTGAATGCAGCAGGTACTTTGACTAGGATACTCTTGTCTATAGATACGAGAACGTTTCCCAGGCGTCTCAGCTCAAAGTGGAGGCTCTCGCATCTGCTGTTCGTCTCGAAGTATCGGGACTTTAAGATTTGTTTTCACTGATGATGCGACGTTTACTTCCGTGTGAATTTTCATGTTTTTCGCACTGACATCAACCAGCAACAGCTGGCTAAATGCCAAATTTCTAGTCCATAATCCTTTCGACGCGTTTGTTAGAAACCTCACTGTTTTTGAGTTTTTAATTGGCAGCCGCTGAAACGGATTTTTATCTGAATTTTGAACCCCGCCTGCGACCTGAGAACGGAAGCGACGCATCCTTTAAGCGGCACCCTCGTCTTTGGCTTTGCCAAATCCGAATACGAGGGTGTATCAGGTGCGTTGCATAATCCTCGATGTTGCTCCAATTGCGTGGGAATCTTTTTGACTGCTCTGAATGCGAATCTCGGAAGTTGATTGGGCGTGGGAAGTGGCGACGCCTTTTGATTCATCAATTTTAGCCAAGTTTAATAGTCATTTTTTTGTTGCAAATTCTGTTATTCCCATGAATAAATCGTTACAAAGTATTTATTCAAGTAGTAAACATTAATATTACATGGGGTGAAATATCAAAAATGGAATAAATTGTTTAAAATACTTTGGTTATTTAAATAATGAAACTTTAAAAATGTACTAAGGAAAATGTATAGTTAGATATGTACTTGGATATATCATGAAAAAATGAAAGATACTTTTGAATTCTATACTTAAACTAATGTTATATTGTTCTCTTTTGGCTTTAACTTATGACATCTCTGAATGGATATCTATATCTATATCTTTAAATGTGAAGCAGCTACTTTACCCACTTGCGCTTAAGGATAACAAAAGAGTTTCTTCTATTTCTAAGGCAAATTGATTTCACAGAGTATTTTCGTTGGAACCGTTCGTTCAAGTGCAGGCATACTCAGCATATGGTATAATAATTCAAGTGCATGTATCTTAGCGTGCCAAGGATATGCCCTTCCCAACACATGTCACATTTTTTAGTGTACTCGGTACTGTACTCTTCGTGCCTAATGAATTTTCCAAACACATTGCGGGCATTACCCAAATACTAGGCTGAAAATGTCTAGAAAAAACCCAATGTTGAACACACCCACCGCTACGAGCGCAGGCAGCTCGAAAAGGACACGTAGCTGCGTAGTCCTGGCTGGGGATCAGCAAATCCTGAGCCGCATATCGAAAACCTGCTGAGTTTTAGGATTCAATTGGCATGCCGACAAAGTGAATATCGATCGGCAGATTTGCTAGCCCAAAGCATTCTGCACAATCATCTAGATCACGTCTTCGGAATCCTTGCTGCATTTTCGTATCATTGATGGGCGTTTAAGGCGAACTCCTCCGGCCTAAATGCGGCTAGCTACTATTAGAGTGATTAATTCTAAAGGAACTGCAGGTGCAGACGTTTAAAAAAAACAAATTTCATTGTGTTTATCCTGACCCTGACTGTGACCCTGTGCTGTCTAGACTTCGTCGTTAAATTGCCCTTCGCTAATGTTGTTTGCTTAAGTTTCGCTCGCAACGATTAGCATTTTGGTAATTAGCTGAAATAACAAATGCAGCAGGTTTCCTATTTTAAATTGCTTTGTAAATAAAGTTCGTCTTTGTTCTGAGGGGGAAGCATTCAATTTCCTGGCTGGTAAAGGATCTAAGATAAAATTTCGAACCTGCCAAAAAGTTTTGTTTTGTCAAGAAAGATTGGATCTCAATTGTAATGCTTACTTTATTTATAGATGATTATAAAACAAATTTTTGTTTTTAAATGACGAGGAACTAAAAATGTATATTTTATTTTAAACAATTTTATTATAATAAAACAAATTTTTCTTATAGTTTTGATTGACATCTTTCTATCTCATAATTTTCTTCTTTCGTTCACATTTAAATATACACCATATCTGACTGTTAAATCGCATTACTTACGTCAACAATTTAATCAGTGACCCAAATTCAGTTAATAATTAAAAGCCTTTGTGAGCCTTTAAGGCTCCATTCACCAGCTGAGCCCCCTACCGAAAAAATAAGCACTTACAGTAGCTTCCTGTGCATTTTGTCATTTTTAATGAATATTTAGCGATAATGGAAATCAGATACATACATGTATATATATATATATGTATCTCAAACAGATTACGCGCAAGTTAATGGAAAGTTCGGGGCGATGATGATGAGAACGAAAACGCAGCTGCCTGTGAGCAGATTAAGCGTAATGAAAACTTTTTGGGGTTGGTTAACGATACGATAAGCAAACGGGTTTCCTGAGCTAATCATTTAAAAACGTTGGCCCAAAATAATTTTGCAAAGCTTTCCCACTTTTGCAACCTGTTGCACTCAAAAAACTAAAATAAACATAAAAAAAAAACATTTCCAAAATTAATTTGTTGCTTTTGTGGTGTTGTCCTGGCAAACGTGAACAGCGAAGGCAAGCTGCATCCGGTGTTTGTGTTGATGCCAACAAACTTCCGTTTTTCTGGCAGCGGCAACTTTTGCGCATGCGCAGCCACAAGTCAGTCACATCCACAGCCGCAGCCGCAGGCATTGCCACAGACGTGGCAGAGGAGCAGCAACGTGCACGTCAACTGCTGCCAACAGGTGTATTTACTGTTTTTTCTTTTATTATCTATCAGGGACAACAACAACAGCGACAACAACACGCAAAAAGTGCTCAGCAGTTGGGTTTTCATTTCTGCTCATACCCTGTAGGTAACAAAGGTTTGTAAAAGTAGGGTATATTTCAGTTTTTTAATCTATAATGCAAATGGGGTTTTGATCACTTTTGATTGGCTTTCATACTTCTTTTAATTATATGGTGGTAAAGGTAATTTTCAATTTTAACATACTCCATTCCTATCATTAGCACAGGATTATATATATATATGTTAATTATCTTTTTACATGAAAAGTTTTCCTTAAACACTATTTTAAATATTCCATTTTTGTCCAATTCCATATTTTAATTTTAAAATATATTTAATAAATTAAAAGTTAAACTCTAAAGAGAGTTTTTTATTGTAACTTTAAATATATTTTTTAGGCCTGGAACCAATCTACTTTTTTTCGATTTAGCCAATATTCTTACAGAATGCACAATCAATTTCAACCTTTTTTATTTAAAAATAAAAAATAGAAATCTTGCATTTAAATAAATTTTTGGTTTTCAATGCTGTGTTGTTGTAAATGTTACCCTTCTGAATGCAGGGTACCCACTAGTCGATACATCTCGTATTCGTTTTTCATTTTGTGGGCCTCTTCCACTGGTTGGCTGCCTGGGCAACTTTTTCATTGCCATAATTACCATGATTAGCAATGAATGCTGGGCCCGACTCCAGGTCGCTGGTAGACGATTTAGCTTGGCTTGGCTTTAACTTCGTTTGCCATCTTTCTGGTTTGGCTGTTGGACTCCAGCTACAGCTCCAACTCCGACTGGAACTCCATCAGTTTCTGTTTTCGGTTACTTCGTCAGCAGCAGGCGGCAAACACGCGACAAATTTAATTTTTATGCTATTTCTTTCTCTTTTATTTTTATCATTGTTGTTGTTGTCGTTGTTGCTTTTGTTGTTGTGGTTGCATATATTAAACGTAAGTCGCCTGCACTTAAATTTGTATTTATGCGGGCTGCTTAAGTACCCCTGCCCCCGTCTCCCCTTTCGCTCAGCTTGATGATGTTGTTGACTGTTTTATTTTTATTGGCTCTGACATTTCTTTATATTATTGTCGTTCTACTCGAAAGCAATCAATGTGCCCGACTTTGCCCGTGTAACGAAACTGTACCAGGTAATGCTACCTGTACTACTCGTGCGTCGACCTGCTCCAGTGCGTGTTCCAAAGAGTATAATATTGTATTCGGTCCAATGATGAGGGCCAATTGCGTTGCTTAATCATTGCTCATTGGACAAGTACTTCAAGTATTTCAGAGAATTCCACATTTCGAATACTTTAAAGTTATATTCATATATTTAACTATAAATAATGATTAAAACAGAGAGTTTTTTGTTAAATTAATATTATGATTCGACAAAGTTCAGATGTTTTACCATATACATACATATATACAGTTTTGAGGTTTTAAGTTATTTTGTTCTTGTTGTGTATTCCTTTTTTTCATTTATTAACTTAAATAGAGAATTTCAAGCGCCTAACGAATTCGAGTTGATTACAAAAATGTCGTTACGTAAAATTCTACCCTAAGCAAAGGGCCCTTAATAATATTGACACCGATTAAACAGAGCGAAGAATTCACTTTATGTTTTCTTATTATTATTATTATTATTATTATCTTTTTTTTTGGCGCGTGCTAAGCTTTCTGCTAATGCCCAGACAAATAACAATTCCAAGAAATAATGGGGTTAAGTTCAGTTTGAAGTCAGTCAGGTACCGAGAAGTGCACAGAGACGTATCGATGTCTCTTAAGCCCCGAAACCCCGAGCAAATTCAATGCTGATCGAACAGAGCTAGCTACCAAACGACTGATAAGCCGTCAAACGGGGCAGATAAGATAAGGGGCGAGCCGAAATCTAAGCAAATAAGTGCAAAGCGAAAGATATCGGAATGTCGAAAAGGTAAAAACGAATATCAAACTCCATTGGAAGGTTCTTATCGAGCTCGCAATTCGTTGTGGCAGCTGTTCCAAAGATAAGCGAGACGCGGCACGCGCGATTCTTCAACTCGCAATCAATATATATATATATATAGATTTGTATGCCAGTTCATGCTTATCGGTGCGTTCCGAAAAATGAGCACTGTTTGCTCGAAAGTGCAATAAAAGTGTTGCGTATCCTTCCGCTGTTGCATCTGTCCAAGTTCGGTACTTTTATGACTTGGTTTTATGGCTCCGATTATCCTTTGCGATACTTTGTTGTGCCTCATTAAGTGGGCTGTGAGTTTTATTGGCTGGATGCGCAGTTGGTTGATATGATAATTAAATTTAAATATACTTATGACTTCTATTGCACAATGAAAACAGTTTTTATGGGCCTGCTGGCGGCAATTGAAAGTCAAGAAATATCAGGCTACAATTCTTTCTTAATAGACCACAAAAATAGATAAAACTGTGGCAAACTGTACTAGCTAGACATACCAAAGTATCGCCTAACCAAGTCGGCAGCTCAACAATGGCTGAAAGTCAGACAAAAGATGATCATAAGCCAGTTCCTCCATTGTCCGTCCACCCCTAAGTGTAGCGAATCCAGCAGATGAGATCCATGTGCGTCAATAATGCCGTCGTCAATTTGAAAAGAATGGCAAAGCCGAGCAACTCCTGCTCCTTCCCCTTCTCCTGCTTCTGCTCCTGTCTCTGTTCCCGCTCTATGGTGAATACATTTCAAATTTGGCCCTTTGTGCGTCGCAATGAAGCTGTAACTGTCTGTCAAATTTCTGACTGCGTGTTGCCTACTGTTGATTGCATTTTGTGGCCGATCAGCGATCAGCGATAAGACCGAAAGTGGAGCAGACACCGAGGCAACCGAGTCGCGGTAGCTGGCTGTCGTCCGTCATAATTATAAGGATAATCGCTTGATTGGTTATCCATCATGTAATATTTCAATTGAGCTCCTCAGGTCGCAGTTCAAGCTGCCTTTTCCTACTGCTCGAGTGGTCCGTTGAGTGTTTTCGGTGTTTCGTTAGTTTGCATCTTGCGGGAAATGGATACGGATATGGCGATAGCCAAGATACTCATATAAGTGGCCTGAGGCAAAATGTGCGATCAGCTGCCTGATATTAGATATGCATTTAGGTCAAGTACGAGACAACAGTTTAAAAGTACAGTTTACCAATCTTATGTAAGTAACTCCTCAATGCGAATATACATTTTTAGAAATATATTTATAAATTTAAATATCAAATTTTATATTATATGCATTGTCTTCACATTGTTCAATCAACTTTTTAATTGCTTTTGAAATAATGAATAAATTATAAATTAATCATTCAGAACTAGAAACCAGTATTGTAATTTATGCCTTGACTATTGTATTTTATTAATTGATATTGATTTATATATAGTATATGTACACGTAAGGTTTTAGATAAACTAATGGGACAATAAGTTCCGGTGTAGCATATTTAATGTGTGTTAGTACTTAAATTACAATCGATCTCTACGATACCTAATAATCTTGCTTAATACAATGTATTGTATTATTCATTTTTTTAATATAAGTTGGTAAGCCATTGATCATGCGTTAATAGATTTTGAAATAACTTCAATTAAAATGATGTAAGGCTATTTCTTGTCTAACTTTAAAAGCTGTTATCACACGATATGCATTTGCTATAAGTAAGTATACCTAAAACATAAAGTGGGTGGTCTTCGAGAGCAATTTAAAAACGATGTTCATTGCCAGCTTGTCGAGCGTTAGAAGTTTATCTCCGGCAGCAACAATGATTTAAGTTCAATTGTGTGTGGTCATCAGCCTCATCATCGGAGTTAAGCCCGTCTAAATGATGAGCTAACTCGTTAAACTGGACCTTCATTAATAGCTCGTTTCTAGCGGCTACTTCAAAGTTTGGGTGACAAATAAAAATGAAGCAAGGTTCAGGTCAGTAGTAACCAAGCCCAGAATCGTAAATGCAGTAAGTAGCTATAAAGTGGCCATCCAAATGTGTTTATCATTTATGAACGTGACAAAACTGTTTGAGCTGCCCATTGTGATAAACGTGCAGGGAAATATTTGGCTGATCTTGGCCTGGTGTATTGCCGCCCAATAACCCTATCCATGTGATATTGTGGCTGAACAACATTTCAATCGCATGGCCATATGGAACTCAATTTCAGTCGACCGTTCAGAAAATTGTTATAAATTTGTTCCGTTTTCGCTGGCGCACCACCTGAGCCAAATTAGTTGGCCAACTTTATTTTGGCCGAGTCGGGTAATTTCGCCCTGGCACAGCCAATCTCGCCAGCAGCAGCTAAGCAACAACAGCTGGCGGCACTTAAGTCGCTTGAGGAAATAGTTGAGAACTGATCTCTTTCTCGCCCTCTCTTTCTCACTCGTTCAGCGCGCTCCCTCGCAATATCGAAACCCTTTATGTTGCCTTGTCGTTTTTTGTTATAATTCGTGTTTAACTAATTTTAGCCTATTATCGCCATCATTATTATCATTAAATGTGAAATTGTTGCCCCGGTGCGCATGCGCATTGGCAATTTCACACACAACACACACACACACACAACAGACTCGGGCAGGTTGCTCCAACTACAACTACAATTTCAACTCCGACTCCGACTCCAACTCATCGTCAAGTTGCTGTCAGACACCAACTGTTGTCTCTGTGCCCAGTTCGAATGGCTGTCCCAGTCTTCTGACCACTTGGGGTTGGCTGCGGGGTCAGGCCAACAACATTATGCGCCTGCTATGAGCTTTTCAGCAATATGTTCTATTTTGCGCTTTGCTCTGGCCAATTACCACAAGTAATTTGAAAGGTATGTCGAGGGGGCAGCAAGACGTCTAAAATGGACTAAAAGGGCTGACTATTAAAGGGACCTGTTCGCTAAATTGGGTATTATTTATGGGCGTGTTGATTCCTTCACTGCTCAAAGATATTACTTAAATTCACCGCACAAAGACTTGATTCTTAGCCATAAATTGGCTTTTAAATTTAATTGTTAATAATATATAATATCTAATAAATAAGGCATATATGTTCTGTAACAATATTAGCCAGACGTAATACATTACTCTCTACAAAAAAAAAAATCCAAGAGAATCTCTCTAAATATTGGTTTGGTGCTTCTTAACTTTATTTATGTTATATACTTGGAATGTATATAATCTTTTTTTTTTCTGGCATTTACCCAAATTTAATTATGAAGCTTCTGCAATTTATAAATTGGACCGCAAATGAACAGCTTCGGTTACATTCGATACTCTGCAAGGGAAGAGAACTCAATTACAATCAGAGGTAGCAAAAAATCTTGGCGAACAATTGCGAGAAATAATTGTAAGTAATACGAAAACAATTTATGCGGCAGCCGCAGCGAAAGATGGCAAAAGGCAGCCGAGCACAAACCACAAAGATGACAAATGTAAACGGCACCGCAGGATCGCCAGGCAGACGGGACCCTCAGGCAGCGCACCAGACCCGACGCTTGGGTGGGTTGTGCCGAGCAACACCTACAACAGGGATACAGTGATTCGTTAGCTCAGTGCGCTGTCTGTCTGCCTGTCCGTCCCTTTTGTCGGGCTAACGATAACCGATACGGCGACCCATGCGGCGTTGCAGACGTCGCTGTCCAAGCGAGTCCTGCAAGGAGACCTGGCCTCTTAAAGTGCATAACGGCATCGGATGCCACTGATGCTTGACCAACGACTGTTGAGGATTGAGTTCCACATAGTTCCATTGAAAATCGTCAACGGCAGCCATATGCCAGTGGACAGTTGTTTGATATCTCGTCTGTCTGTTGCTGAGAGATATCCTGGCTACCGACTGACTCCTTACGCCAAATCATTGTTAGTCTTTCCTGTAAATTCTTTCTTATTGTTTTTCCTTTGCTTTGTCGCCTGCTGACAGCTTCTTGCAAATTGTCCTCGTTTTACGTAAATGATTTATACGCTCTCTGTTTTTGCAAGGATTGAATTTATCTATTTGCACAGTTGCGTATGATTTGCAATTTGTTACTAAGCAAATATCCGTCTTATAAACCATTAAAAGATCAGGAAAACTTTTGTTTATATAGCATGAATAAATATTCATTACAGATATTATTTAAAAACATGTAAACGCATTGCAGTCGGGTGTAACCGACAGCGCAATACTCGTTAACAGTGTAATAAAACATACAGCCAGGCATTACTTGTGCAAAGCAAAATTAATCTCTAATTTATTATGACAATCCATTAAAAAGTGAATAACGCAATTCTAAATTTTAAAAAACATTGTTTTAGGATATGAGGGGAGGGTACATGCTTTTTTTCCAAAAAAAATGTATCATCAAAAATTCATATATTTTATATGTCAAGTCGATCTAAATGAAAAACCATAATCAAAATGCCATAAAACATGAAAATAGGTTCAGTTTTTAAAGAAATTATGGAAGTTTGAAGTATGGGAGCTATGGATCGGAGAGCTTTACTTGTCAAAATGTTCGCCAATTTAGGCATGATTTTTGACAAAAAATTTGACCTCCTCAGAATCGGGTTTAATGTTGTTTTTTGTACTAATTATTTTTAACACAATCGATTAAAAACAAAAATTCCCAATTATAAACTTTTAAAATAAAATTTTTTCGAACATGATATTTTCAAAAAAAAAATGAAAAAAATTTATTTTCAAAAATGCATATATTTTAAATACAGAACTAATCTAGATGACAAAAAATGACCAAAATGCCATCAAACATGAAAATCGGTTCAGTTTTGACAAAGTTATGGAAGTTTGAAGTATGGGAGCTATGGATCCGAGAGCCTTACTTGTCAATATTTTTGCCAATTTTGGCATGATTTTTGACAAAAAATTTGCTTCCTCAGAATCGGGTTTAATGTTGATTTTTGTATTAATTATGACTAACACAATCGATTAAAATCAAAAATTCGCAATTATAATCTTAAAAAAAAAATTGTGTTCACTTCGCTTGTCTGGGAAACTCAATTTAAACTCCATTTAATATACGCTTTTCATCGATATTAGAAAACAAACTAAATGTGATTCCAGAGCAAGGCGGGTTAACATTAGCTAGTATTTAAAAATGATAGTGTATGATATTTAAGACATGATAATATCGCACAGTAACTTCTTTGCTAAGCTTAAGCTTTAAAGTTGACTTCATGAGCTCAATAGTTGTTAGCCAAATTAACTTCGTACCAAAGAACGGCTGCAAGTTGTATTTTTTTAATTTGGCTGGCAACATGTCCAAAAACTCTGCTGCTTATCGGCACAAACTCATCAGGCAGGAGCAAGCTGCAGGACAAAACGCAAGCCCTTCTAACTGCCGCCTGGCAGCAGCAGCAGCAGCAGCAGCAGACGGAGCAGCAGAAGGAATTCAATTTGACTGCCAGCTTCGACTCAAAATCAAAGGTGTTGTTTACAGGCGGCAGCCAACGGCATCCATCGGACAGTTGACCCTTCTACGAATGGATAAAAAAGAGAAGCGAACCGAGCTAAGAGCATCTGCCAGTGCATGCGTAATGACCAACTGCCAAAAAATAGTGAGGGCCAGAAGCCCGAAAAAAAGGACGGACTAATGAACGACGTTGTTGAAAATCTACGTGGCTAAAAAGGCAGCGAGACAAGAAACTCAAAAAAAAAAAAAAAAATGAAAATAAATAAACGAAAAAACCTTCGGTTACAGATGCCATCGAATTATAGCAGCAGACGCCAAGCAAAGAGTTGAAATTGAAACAGTTGCCGAGGGGTTCGGAATCGGGATCGGGATCGTGATCGAGTTTGGGCTTGGGCTTGGGTTTACATTTTCAGTTTAACTCAAAGCCAGTCAAACGGCGGCAGCGCATGGCGTAATTATCGAGCCGGGTTAGGGATTTACCACCTGGTCGCGGACTGACCAGCGGCAGACGGCTAGAGACAGCAGCCGCATCTTGGCTCAAAGGGTTGTTGGCAATGTGTTACCAAAATTTAATTTGACGCTCATAATTGAGCCGTTCCCATTTTCCATGTGGGATGTGGCGGCTGCAACAGACGCTTATTTACAGTTCTCAACTGCCGTTCGCATGTCCTTCAAGTGGCCGAGTCTCACAATCAGTCACAATACAGCTAGAGATACCGATCCTTGCATTCGATGGCACAGCACGTGCTGAGCTGCATCTTGCAGCGTTTTTGCCAAACTGTACCGGTTCGTCTTGCGTTTGCGTCTTCGTCCTTGCGTCCGTAGACAACAAACACCAGGTGCTGCATGCAGCAGGCGCTCGTCCTGCAGCCGTCTGGTCGGCTTTTCTTATTCTTATCAAGTCAGGCCAGGCCCATTGTCCACTCGAGTACTTGGCCCATTGTCTCTGCTGTCGTCGGTTTTGTGTCCTGCCGCGTGCTGCAATTGTTTCGCATTTCGTGCGTGTCCTTGCATTTGCCCGCTAGTCCTGCCGCTACGCCATCGTTCATTGTTTTGATTCATTTTGTCAAATTTATATAAAATTTATTACAACGCACGCTACCAAGTTTTTCTAATGGCGGCCAGTCGAATCCCTTAAATACGTTTTTAATAGTGTCACAACAGGACACTGCGTGGAAATTGTGTTGGGGCATAGAGACAGAGACTCGCTTTCATATTGCCATGCACTGTAGAATTTATTGAACTTCGCTCAAGCGATGAAAGCAAGACGCTATTGTCGTACACAGTATATAGTATAGTAAATTCCTGAGCACGCTTCAATACCCATTGACAAAGAACTTTCTTATAAAAGAAGATGCAATAGATAGACTCAGCAATGGTTACATTAATAACTTCTTAAACATGAATGGAAAACTAATGCTGTTCTCTTTATCAGACTCTTAGATTTGATAATATGTGCTTTGTGCTTCAAATGTTTCTTTCAGATTATTTTCATTAATTTTTAGATTGAATAAATTCAAGTTTTTACAAATATTTATATATTTTTTTATTTATAAATATACATATTCCTAAATTTATTATTTTTTTCAATATTCTTGGTAGGCGAATTTTCCAGTTATTGTTGTCAGTTTTCATCTGAAACTGCTCAGCTGCCGGATTAGTTCGAAGATGTAAAACTTAAGATAGGAGTAATTACCCATATACAAATTTGTAAAAATCTGTAGCTTACGTTATCAATAGATGGAATCTGTGCAATCCTTAAAAACTACAAATCTACAACAAAACACCCACGACGTTGACTTAAGAACACAAATGCTAACTCCTAAGCTGGCTCGAATATCAGTGCACGCAAATTCGAGTGCAGGTCAGTTGGGTTAACAAAGCACGTGGCATTGCCGGGGTCAGATCCCCGGACAGGTGATGCGTAAAAAGTAATAAAGTTAATGGCATTGTGTGGCCAGGCGAGCGGAACAGAGCCCGGGGTAGAAACACCCACAGTGCGTGCGCATATGCAAATATTTCCAAATGCGAAGCAGCTGCAAATGTGGAAACAAAAGCCGCAGAACAAGCAACAGGCCAGAGGCAACAGGCAACAGGCTGCAGGCCATAGGATCAAATAGGGTCAGTTGAGGCCAGTGCAAACTAGAAAAATAAACAAAGCCCCGGCCGAACGCACTGAACCTGCTCGCTAAGGATCTTTTTTCTAGGATGTTATGTCTGGCACCTTGGCTGAAGTTCTCTTAAGGTATTTGGCTACGGTGAAGTGGCCAGAACAGATGTGTTTGAGAGCATGGACCATTGCATAACAATCAGTCAAAGTATCTTGGAATATAGCGCATGAGTGTGAATTTGCTGCTAGACGATTTATGGCACTTTTATAGCAGCCAATGCCTATATAATAGACAGGGATCTCTGTATTTTCTAAGTAGCTGAGCCATATGCTAAGGCCAAATGATTCACCCGGGGCACGTAAAACTCTTTAAATTCAAAGAATAAACTGAAAATAAAGGCCAACTATGCAGATGCATAGATCTGAAATCAACGTGAATAGAAATCTCACAATTTGATTGGACAATCTCTATTGACATATCCATATCGAAAACGAACACAAAACCTGAATGACTTCCAAAGACATTCAGCATTTGGCACCGCAAGCGCTGCTAATCAAAAGGCAGATCGAAAATCAAAAAAAAGGATTTCAAATATACAAAGGACCCAGTTGACAATGGCTTATAGACATTTCTGGGTTATGTTTGCGCAAATACTCAACCCTTCAAACCTTGAAAAATTGTCACAGTTTGCCAAAGGGTTTTAAGCCAATGAACACTCGTATATCACATTGCAAGCTGCAAAAATATTGTCAAAATTGTATAAATTTGCAGAGAATTGCATACAGTTACAATCGGGCTATTCATGATTATTTATTGTTAATTTGGTTCGCTGTCAATGCATCAATTGAGTTATCGACAACCAGCATTTGTGTTGTGCAAATATTGTGGGGGCTCCGCAACAAATACAGCTGCCAGTGGATTAATGGAAACATTATTTAATAGCTCCACATTATGAATAGTTTCTATTATATTAGATGTCTAAGCGGGAAACATCTGTCACGTTAGCTGAAATTATTAAAGCTTTTCACTGTGAATTGTCGGACTAAAATTAGGTTCGAATAAACACGACTTAAAAATAAATTTATTTATATAGATTTCAATTAGAAATTTTGAATTAGGGAAAAATTATTCTATCCAAGAATTTTTAACATTTTTTTCAAAAACATTCATCATGATAATGCATTTGGACAACTCTTTTCTTTGAGTGTACTTTTTGCGATTTTTTGTCGCTTAATATTTTACGCACATTTTCGAAGATATATATGATTACCAACCATAATATATTGTTGCAGATGGGATGTATCTTTCTTTGTTTCACGTCTATCCGTTAATACAAAGTTGACCAGCATGTGCCGCAATCGCTGAGCTGCATAACAAATTAAGACCTTGAGTGCTTAAAAAACTATTGAATCATCGATGTGAAGTCAGACAGACTAAAGACTAGACATCTTCTAGATTGAAAAGCAACTAGAGGCACCCGCACAATGGCTATGCTCTAAACATGAATCATGATTCCTTAGCGGAAACAATAGTCAGCAGATTTGGTAGAAAAAGTTGGAAGCATTGTGCGCCAGTTACTCGAACCTCGATCAGGAGGACAATGCTCCACAGTTTCAGTGCGACGCACTAAAAAACACAACTAAGCATAAAAAGCAGCAGGAGACACAGTAGACGAGGGAGTGGGTGCGGGAGAAGGAAAGGAACTGATCATGCGTGGTGTTATTTTTGCTTGCAGGCTGCTGAGGAAACATCTGCCCCGCTCAATTTTTCGTTCGCTTCTTCTTTTACTTCATTTTTTTTTTTGCTGCTGTTGTCTTTTCTTGGCTTTGTTGCCGTTGGTGCTGTTGTTGTTGTACGCATGCACACGCAGGACATTTGGAACAGGATACTTACAAACAGAAAACAAGTAAAGCGAAGAGCTACGTAAAAAATGTAAGCAGCAAACGAAGACGCTGCTAGGTAGGCTGCCAGTACATGTGTCCCTGTCCGTGTCCCTCCAGAGAACGCTTGACTTCTCCTCCACTAGCTGCACATGTACAGTCGCAGCAGAGTCCTGCGAGTCAGCTAGGAACAATGTCAAGGTCAAGCGCGTGCCGTCTGCGTACGTTTTTTTAATAGAAAAAATCTCGAATTTTAAACGCAGGATATGCGTATCCTGCTTTAGTTGAAAGGCATGTGCTGTCGCCAGCTGCTGTCACTGGCGCTGATCCTGTCATTTCAGTTTGGAGCGTGCGTATCCTTATTATAGCACTTTTTCTACGTACCCAAAGACGACTGAAAAAATTATGAGATATTGTTGTTTTTTAATAGAAACTGCCAGGCAGCAAGTTTTTTGGCCGTATATCCTGCCGCCTGTTGTCGAGACCATCAGCTGCTAATGCCATCCAACAGACATATGCGACATTAAAGTCTTCAAAATCATGCGGCCGTCAAAAAATGTCCTGTAGGGCACCCACATAATGTCGCAGCTGTCAAAGCTGCAAGCCTTGCGAATTGTGTATAACTTTTGGGCATGAGCTCTACTCTAATCCTTTCGATTCTGAAGACTTCCTCGTCCTGTGACAATTGGCATCATCTAACAGCGCCTGCAATTTACGCAAACATGCTCCACAATAGCGATTATCCCTACAGACCACTCGTCACATCAATCCCTCTATTGTTATTTCAAATTTGTCCAACTGTTTTCTTAAGCCTTTGACAATACGCGAATCTGTGAATTTAAAACTGCATGTGATATTTGTATATAGATGGTATATGTCGTGTTAAGAATTAATTTTTTGTTTGTCTGTAAAATTAACAAGACGTCGCAATATTATACACATTTATATTAATTCATTATATTAATATTCAATGTTCCAATAGTACGGTTGTGCTTTAAGCAAAAAGACAAGAGTGGGAGAGTCAATGAGGACATATCCTTTAAACTTTTGCAACATACATTCGCAGTTATATATTTATATAAATAAATAAACACACTCGCAAAAGCGATGTTACAAATGGATAAAGATACCTACATTATCTCGGACTTTAAGCCCTGTAAAAACCACAGACGTAAAGTTTTCGACAATAAATTCTCCTGCAGGATTATTTTAAAAATTTTTGTATATTACTCCATTTCACGCATTTATGTCTTACTTGTTTTAAGGTCCTAAATATAAATGCGAACCCAGGTGCAACGTTTTATTTCTATTATTTTATTTCTTATGTGTTTAAATAATGCCATGGCATATATTTTGGTTGTTATTTTAATTTTTGGGTGATTTTTTAAGTCCTGGTTATGCCACAAATGTTGTTTTTAATTGATTAAATATTAAGGATACATTTATTTATTCATTTATTTATTTTGATTTTACTGAAGAGTATGCGGCTTATCACACTTCACAGCCATTAAGAATCGTTTGAACATAAGATACCATCGCCATCTAAATAATTTAACTTTCTTATCAATTTTTTTTTTCATTTTCATACACATTTTATAGAGAAAACCATTGTTAAGTAATTTGTATACAGACATTTTTCTATGAAGGCATTTGTCTAACAGCAAGACATTCTCTTTTTTAATGGAATACTTACTTCAGATCGTACTGATCATACGGGCCGGCTGGCTGGTTGATCCTATTTGGACTGTGTCTGGCGTCGTCCTTGGACACGCAGACGTTGCCCTAATCTCTAATCGCGCGTCACGCTGGCAAGACAAAGTCCTCACCTTTACCGGAACGCTGGGGCCAGACTCATTTGGGACGCTTAAGCCGGCGATAAGCATCGGCAGGTTCAAGCTGACAGACAGCAGGTAGTTGTAGTTGGACACGCTATTGTCCTGCTCGAGTTTCGTCCTGGCCAGCCGGCAGCCGGCGATGTTACGTATAAAATGTTGCAATGTGCATTGTATAATTTATATCATAATTTTCAATGTGTTTTGGCTGTCGTTGCGTTTAGTCCTGCACCATGTTAACGATTGTTGCTCCTTGCCACACTGCAGCTTTATCCTGTTGCTCGGCTTATCTTGATTTCAGCTGTAGCCCCAGTCGACTTTGTTGCATGTTCTGCTCATGTTTTTGTTCACATTAAAGGGCTCGTCGGAAGCAAATTAAACGGTTAAAAAAAAGCATTTAATTCGATTGATTTGGAGTTGTTGCCAGGATGAAAACAACCAGTTGAGTGTGACAGAAGATCTGTACTTTATTTAAAAGATTATATTGACGTATATAAAGCTCGTGAAAAAAACAAAATCTTTTGCATATTTTATTCTCTTTAACATTTTTTATTTGCATCTATGCTATCAAAGAATCTTTTTCATCCGAATTTCTTACCACAAAAAGTATCAAATCACAAAGATTTTTTCAAGAAGTTGACATACAATTATGGCTCCCATTGTTAAAGAATATCTCAAGCAGATTATCGGCGTCACCTTTCACCCAAGAGAGCAACGATTTCCGGCTATGCAAATTTACGAAAACCGGAAACCTTTGAACCATCTCTGAACTGTCGGGGAAAAACAGCCTGTAACTAATATTTTCGAAATTTCTCATTAACCACCCGCCTTGCTGTAATTTGCCGAAATCTGTGATCCTTGGCGATTAGTTACAAAGGACATAAACACTTCCGGCCTGCGAAAATACGCGCAGAGGAAGCAACCGATCAGCAATAAAGGTGCGTAGCTGTTGCACTGGGAACTTGTGTGATCCTGCGCCTGTACCTGTCTCAACGACAGATGCGCAAATCTACAGAAGAGCAACAACAACAGACAACAACAAGGATGCGGAAGCAGCAGTCGCGGCTTAAGAACCAAAACAAAACTGACAATGAGAATGAGAGAAACAAACGGTGCACAAAGCGGAAATAATAGCAGTCCCAGTACCAGTTTCAGTCCCTGTCCCAGTCCCAGATCTTCGATCCGCAATCAGCGAATCCAGTTCCAGCTTCCAGACTGTGCAACAGTTGTCCCTGTAGGCAAACACAACTAAAAATCACAACTGTTCGCAGCTTGTTTTGAATTTATTTCCATTTTTTTGTTGTTGTTCTTTTTTTTTTGGTTTTTTGGTTTTTTGGTTTTGTTCTTCAACATGTTGCTCTGGCTGCGGCTCGCCATGTGGGATGATCATTTAAAATGCATGCAGCCGCGGATGCTGCGGTTTGATAATGTCAAACATGTGTCTATCCTGTGGTAACGCGTCCCTAAATGGAGTATCTGCTGACGCTTCTGTTGGCCCTTTGTTGAATATGCTAATCTTAGCGGAAAGTTAAAATTATAGCGGGAAAGGTGGTTATTTGGAGATACATAACAGTTCTTAAGCACCAGCACAATATTTTGCTGCATTTATCTTATGTTTATCCTCTTCATCTTAAGCTTATTTTAAATATTGATTATAGAAAAAATGACATGTTTATTGATGCAATCGCTATCAATTATTTTAATGTTATTGATAGTTTTTATCAGAAATTATATTAAGGGAGAACAAAATAAATACATAATTAAATAACTAAATTCATATATTTATTAATATTTCATTTTTCTTGTCTTACTTGGAACTTGATTAAAGATTCTACTATACTTTTGACTATGTCCTTGATTATACCAGAACCAAAAACAACCTAGTAACAATTATAGCTGAAATATTATGTACAAATTTAAAATATTGCAGTTTTTATATATATAATTTGAAGAACATATATTTTTGAATTTCAATATTATTATTCTTAAATTCTACGATCATTGGTGCATGGGTACAAGCCTCAAATATATTGCAGATTGATCAATTTAATTCTTGGTTAATATTTTAAAATCTATGTTTGAATTATGCAGTTGAGGTTAAAATTCATAAAATTACATCATGTATTTTGATTGCAAAGTTAAATTGAAAGTTTACCTGATTTTAAAGATATATAAATTAAAAATTGTAATTCCGCGTTCAAACTGCTGCCAAAAAAGAGATAATTAATAAAGTGTAAGCATATCGCATACACAGAAATCTATTTTAAGTCCATGAAGTCTACAAGCTTTTCAGAGATTATTTCACAATTTCATTTAATTTAAAGTCAGCTCACAACCATGTCATTTGGAATTGTTGAAACAACGAAAATGGAGCACTTCAAAATGGATATTAAAATGCCCGATGCGAATCGATTGCGAATCGAAAAATGCAGCCTGCATGCCTGATCAAAATTAACAGTGGGCAAAATTTAAATGTAACAGACAGTAGGGTATAAAATGATTAAATTATGGTGCCATATTTTCTCTGATAACTTATAAAACAAAGGAGCGGGTAGAGACATTGCTGTCCAATAGCTGGTAGCTGGAGATGTGAGAACTGGGAATTGGGAACCGGGAACTGGGAATGTCGCGACGGGCGTGATGATTGCATTTTAATGGACAAATTAAAAATCAATGCCTTCTCAGCTGCACGTACATTGTACTTAAATTAACCAAACCAAATTGTATACGCCAAAGAACAAAAATAACATACCAAATAAATAAAAAAAAAACAACTAAAATTCAAGAAAAAACTGTCGATCGAACACCGATCGTGAGAATGGAAATGGCGACAATGTCGACGGGCGGCTGCCTGAACCCCATAAATCTTCATAAGCTTGTCACGTTTCGAGTGCAACAGCTACTCGTAAATATCTGAATCTGAGACCGTAGCGGTAGCCGTAGCTGAAGCCACTGAAGACGATGACGAAGCTCCCAAAAAGTTGCTGCTCCCTACGGATTAACAATTATTTTGACATAAAATAGCCGCACGCCCCAATCCCAGCCCCAGTCCCAGTCCCAGCCCCAGACGTAGACGAAAGTCGGTAGTGGATGAGTCTTGATTTCTGTTCTTCACGGCTTCTGACGTCCAACGGCCCCACACAAGAGAGTTCGTGAGTGTGCCACGGCAGTGACACATACGTGCCGCGCTTTTCGGCAATGTTGATATTTTCTGGACTACCGGCTGCCACCAAAGCAATTGGGCATCATTTGTAAGCGCGACACGTGCCGCCAAAAAGAGCTGGAGTCGTATTGGCGTACATGCTCTTAGTGGGCTCTTCAAATTACCTTTGCATTTGGTAAACGTTTAATGAAATTTGGTCATAAAACTGGTTGTTTATCTTAAATTCGTTTTTTGGTCATTTGCATTTCGGAAATGTTGGCGGGAGTTCAACAACTTGGATTGGTTCACTTATCGGTGACTCAAGAGTTTTAAATTGATATTATTTTGCAAAAAAAAATTAAAATAAAAATTATTTATCGATTCTTAGAATCAATGCGCATAAAAATGTTCTAAAATGTTCAATTGCTTATTTACTTGCAGTTTAAAATTACTTAAATTTTGGAATTTTGTATTATTTTATAGCGAACTTTGAAGATTACAAATACTTTTTTAGAGTAAGATAAATTAAATAAAAAAATAGCTTTTCTAGACGTCTTTCAGTTGTTACGCTTAAAACTTTAATTTTGCTTTCTGTTATAATTAAAGTTTATTTTTTCAAATCCATTAAGATTATTTATAAATAAATTAAAAACATTTCAATGTTGACACTTCACACACAATTAAAGATTCTCATGGACTAAGTCCAAAATTGATTTTAAATCAATTACCAACCCGAAGATCCAATTAAAAAAGTCAACATCATTCGATACCTAATCCAAATGTGTGCTTAGCTTTTTTGTAAAGTGAACTTTTCCCAGGCCTGAAGGCGAAATGGAAAACTTGTCTGTGACACTGACACTGACAGCCACCTCAGAGTGGCCAATGATGGTTAACCAACAGACGAGAGCCAACAAAGTAGACCAGGCAGGCAATTGGAAAAACAAACACATGCCGACAGAGGCAATAGGCCGCTAGATTGACATCTTCATCATAAATAAAAGTGAAAAACTTGTTGGCTACTCATGAAAAGCCGGACAAACGCAAACGAATCCAAGTCAAAGCAACCCATACGTAACGAGAAATGCTGCTACAGTTTTCTACGATTTGTATCTGTATCTGTATCTGATGTGTGGCAATGTGGCAAGTGAATGTCAATCGAAATGGCAAACAAATAAACTAACAAGCAGCCAGGCAAATAATCATAACAATAACAATCCCATTGCCCACTATTTGTTGACCAGTTAAAAGCGGGTTAATGAAGACATGTTGCCATGTTCCTCAAGTGGAAGGAGTCGGATATCGTTTAGTCGTTGTCATAATTACACCTAAATATCGCATACTATCGCTAATGAAGCGATCAAACACACACAGCGAGATGGAGATTGTTGATGCCGTTGTGGGTGGTGGGAACTCAGTTGCAGTTGTAGTAGCAGCTCTTATTTTCTAGCTCCTAGCTTCTGCTGTAATGCCAACGTGACGCATGCTTAATTATCGGTCCATGTCGGACACGCCCTCTCGTTGCTAGGTGTTAACAAACCCATTTCACTCAATAATTTTTTGAACGAACTGTAACTGGTTTGCCCCAACCCCAAACAGACGCCGACTATTCAATTCAGACTTGGCTACGCCGGCTATCACAGCTACATGGCTCTTTAATCTTCTTGCAGAGGCGGCAACATTATTTGCATGCTGATTAGCCTTCAACGTAGACAGGTTGCTACACATTTTGCACCTCACTTTCCATCTCCCAGACGTGGCTCGAACTCGCTTTGTCTCTGCCCCAACTCCGATACGGAGTCCGACTCCAGTTTATCTATTAGCAGCCGCCTTGCACTTGTCCGTCGCCACCACTTGGTCCAATTTTCAACACTTTTGACGTGCTGTTAATTGATTTAGAGTGCAGTTTGCGTCCACGTTTCTACGCTCTGGCTTTTTTGTCCGGTGCGGACGTGGACGTTTCTGACGTTGTCTATGATTATATAGCGCCACTCGCTTGTTATGGCCAACTTTGGTTGCCACTGTAATGACTGCTGTTGGTAATTGTTGCCTCCTCATCGCCGGTTTGGTTCGTTTGGGTTCGGTTCGCTTGACGTTGGCACGTACAGCCGGCCAGTGGGAAAATGTTTGGCTAACTGCTCAATCGCGCTGAATTGACAACTTTATTAGCTTTCGCACAGATGTGGGCGCGGCAAAGGCTTTTTATCTACCTTGTGTGTGGGTGGTTTATACAAACAGGTCGAATTTATGTGGCAAGTGATTAGTATGGCAACTGTACTCAACAATCTTTTTAACTGTTACTTCGATATTCACAGAATTCCTCTTTACCCGAATTAAAAATGTATCTCGTTTTACACGAATTGCTTTATTTCAAAAATATTCTATGCATTCTTTTTATGAATTTTCAGTTTTTTATTCTAACATTATTTTTCTTAATTAGTTAAAATTGTTAATGACATCTTACAGGCTTACACGGAAATCAAACACAATCTTCAATAACTGATTTAGTTCTTAAACTACAGAATTGTCCAAAATGGGAAAGAGAGATAATAATAGAAAAATAATCAATGGATATCAATGATATTGCATTTTTTCGCAAGCGAATGCATTTTTTGTCAAAAGTGAAAAAAGTATATTTTACTTTTTTTATTTTAACGATTTTTTCATATTATTTTCTTTATTCCAAAACTTAATTTATTTCAATTCAAATATGAACTCTAACAAGAATTTTGTAATATTGTTTATTGTACTGTTAATTTTCCTTTTTAAGTGTGGAACCAATCTACGATTTACCATTTTGCCAATATATGTTTTTACACGATTTTTGGGAACGTTTTTCTGTCGTGTAAAAAAGAACTGAATGTACTCGAAATTTCTACACTCGAATCTGCTGTTCTGCGAAAACAAAGAGTCATTCGAAATGCATATGGACCAAATGTTGTTTACCAAGTATTTTTCTCCGCTTGCCAATGAACAAAACAGGGTCAGTGGAACACCTTGCGAGGGCATCAAATTCAGTGCTCACAGCCGAATCACAACATCAGAATCAGGGACATGTGCAGGGCGAGCAACAGATTGCCGGCGAACGAAGGGTCCTGTGCAACAAATGAAACGAATGCTCGAAACATTTGCCAGTTGGTGGTCACAGCAGGTACTTTTTAGGGATAATGCAGATGCAGTCGCAGTTGCACTCGCAGAGAGGGCCTTGTGCATCCTGTGTGCAACAGGCTGCAGCCGCTAGTCCAAATGGATTTCTTTTTTTACCATGCCAAAGAGATTTACTTTTGTTGTTTCTTTTTTTTCGTTGTTCTTGTAGCAGCTGCTGCAACGATGCTGATCAGTAAAATGGCCGCAATCACAGCAGACGCTACTTTGTTAGAAACAATGGTAACTGTTGCTTCGGCTGGGCAATTTAAATTTCCACACACAACTAGGCAGTACTCTTCAGGTTGGGTGTGTTACCTTTAGCTATGCCGATCGCCCAGACGCATCTATATGTATTATGTATATGCTGTCTGATCGCCACCGCCCCACGCATGCCAATATTCTTCTTCTAATGCCTACTTGCTGTATATTTATTTTTGCCATTGACTTATTTTGTATGCACAGGCGTTGGCCAGCAGGCATTTTAAAAGCGTTCAAATACATTTGTTAATTCCACTGAATTTACGACTATCTACATTCTTGATGTTCGTCGTGGTCGTGTTTCGATTGCCTATTTGGCTTCTTGCACGACTCGAGCTGTTGACAATGCTCAAAGGGAGTGTTAACACAGAAAAAAAATAAATTTTATATATAATTTGTAATTAATACAAAATATTTAATTTAAACATAATCAAGGAATTTGCTAATAGCAGCTTGTTATTGTACGTTTTCCTGTCTTCGTTTAAATAGTTTTAACAGCATTTATCTTGATTTTAACTGAACACAAAGCAAACTGTGTAGAAATTTATTAAAATTAATTAATATATATCATATATATTTATATTGGCTTTAATTTAATAATATTTTATACTAACCGGCTAACCTTATTACTTATAATATATACTAAAATTACTCGAAAACGTTACCGGAAAACTGCAGATCCCAACTTGAATCTCAGTCTGTTTGCAATGGGGCTTTTATTTTTAGCCAATATAAGCCGTGAATTATATGGAAAAAAAGAGCTTCAATTTGATTGCTGGAACTTTATCGAACGGAATGTTTGCGGCATGTCGCCGTTGCTGTTGCCACACAAGAGATCCACTCCTAAGAAAAAAAAAAAACAAAAATCTGGACAAGAAAGCAAAGCGTAAAGTGAACCTAATGCCAGGGCGACAGTTGCTGCAGTTGATGGACTGCGCCGGCTGCCAGGAGTTTTGGTTTTTTTCTTCAGCTTTTTGAATACGACATTCAATGCGCCGCCGCGAAGCCAATCAAAAACCGGCACAAGGGCAGCAGCATGGGCTTGGATACCGCACGGCGATGAATTGGAGCTCAAATTTGGTGGATGCAGTTTCGTAAATAAATGATAAACGCGTGGTTTTTAATTACATGCAGTCCGGCTGGCAGGAGTTTGTACTTTTGTTTTTTGGGGTTTTTCGTTTTTTATTAGCTAGTTTGGGTTTGACATATGGCACGCGTTGTGGCTGGAGATTGGGGCACAGTTTGTTGACTCCTCGGCAGCTGCTCGGTATCTGAGCAACTTAAAGTTTGCACAGTGCTGTTAACATTACGCAAACACGCCACAAAGGACCTCGACAGCGTCTTGTTCGTCGACTGCAACATGACTTTTGTGTTTCATTGTCGCTGAGCCGAGAGTGGAATGGGATCTAAAGAAATCATTTGATGCATGCAGGGGCAACCCAACCCTAGAGCGACTACTGTGTCCTTTTGTCCTTTGCTTTATATATTTTGTACAATTTATTTTACGATTTTGCTGCTCCTTTGTGTGCGCGTCTGTTGATTTTCCATGGCTGTTAAATTGATGGATGGCTATGCGACTTTTGACACCACATACAATTGCATTTCCCTTCAGACATCAGAAATCCGACTAAGAAGCATCGAAGTCTTGGCTGCCAAGTCTTAAGCAAGCATGAATAATGCGACTTCCAACTGACCCTGCTCCTTTGGGATCTCCTTCCGTCGCCCTGTAACTATTGAAAACATGTATTCGCGTAGTCAAAGTCAAATTCACATTTATTTTTTGACATTTACAGCAATTTTTATTGACTTCTTATAAAAGTCGCTGTAGCTAATAAATAAGGTATGGCTGCTAAAGAGCATTGGATTAGTTTTATAATGCTGTCAATCAATGTTTGTCAAATAATTTCGTTAATATTCGCTACGGTAAAAGTTTTGAATGTTTCACATAAATTGACAACGTATCAGATTACATTCTAAATAGAAATTTTTTTCTAATGTATATAGATTTTCGTAGTTCAATATTCGTCTCGGGTAGAGCAAGACATTTCTTTATTTAAAAGCTATTTCATTATACAAATTTTAAAATATTTGGTTATGTATATTAAATATTTCTTCTGGGAAATCTGAAAATATTTGACATATTTTTTTGAGGGCTTATTCCAGTCAAGTACTTTTAACTAAATTCGTACTTGTAAAAACTTACTAAAATCTAGTGAAATGACAAAATGTTTTATTTATTATCAGCTTTAATGCTCAGACACTTGAAACGAACGCAAGTATAAATGTATCTAAGTCTACCTTCAGCACACACATAGATATGTATATTTGCAGATGTATATCAAGTCACAAGTGAACGGACGCAGCCACTTGAGAAATCCACCTGCACCAAAGCGACGTTTCGCCAGCAACTGGCGATGATCTGCATCTGCGATCTGCTCTGCCTGTCCCTGTCCCAGTTCCTTCCCCCTATCCCTATACCTATCTCAAGTTCCAAGTGCTGCGTCTCCTTAATGTTTATAAACCTTACGCACACTTGTGTTTTAATTTCGCTGGCCCAGTCTCAGTGCCGGTTGGTGTCGTCGCTGCTGTTTCTACTTGAGCAAACTGCAGATTACCCAAGTTAAGCCCTTAAGTGTGTTCCATATCAGGTTTATCAATACGGGATATGTTGCCGCATATCGCAACGCAGACGAGCATTCGCCTGACTGCTTGTATGAGCGAACGGCCGAACGAACGGATTAAATATATCATTTTTGCCTGTCTAATGAAAGGGTTGTCCCAGCAACTCAGCTAACACCTGAAAATTGCAGTTGCCGCTTCTGCTCACAACCTGCTCACAACGGCAACTGTTTTTTCCTCTGTTTTTTGGACTACATAAATGCTTTATGAAGAAAGTTTTTATGGGGGTAGGAAATATAGCAGGCGTAATGATTGATATTGAGGAAGTTGTCTTGCGGTTGTACAACCTTCTCATAGTGAGCGTACACTGGTACAAAAAGAGCTGATTTATTTAAAAAAAAATTTTTTTTCTATATTATATGTACAAATCTTGAATGTGTATTTTAACAACAAAAAATTATCATTTTTTACACAATATTTTTTCTTTGAATTATTTTAATTCAAGATTTTCTCAGTGTTTTTAAATGCTTCTGGTTTGTACCGCTTACAATACAATGTCGATAATAAAGTCCTTAGCATAAAATTAATGATTAAACAGGGGCGAAATATACAGGGTGACTCTTACTTTATATTTGTTTTCGTTTAACTCGAAATTGACAAGAGTCAAGTAAGCTCAGCCTAATACGTTCACACTCTCACACGTAATTACATTAATTTTCAAAATTATTCATAGCACACGCATCGCTTGACTAAACCATGAATCTAAATTGGAAAACATTTCCCAAATTGTATATAGTGTTACCTATGCTACACTACGCGCTGTCGATGTTCACGCACGCCGAATCCGAGGAACACAAACGCAAAAAGGAGCTGGGTGAGAACAAAGTAAAACTATAACTCAATTTGGTGACCGATATCGAAACTGATATGCAAGGAAAAGAAAATTCAAAGGTTGTGAAGATAGCGAGCTTGATTGCAAAATTAGACCAGAAATAGGGATCAAAGTGGATCACCCTGTATAAAGAATGGCAAAATGTTATTTTTTTTGAGAGAGGAAGTAAATGTGCACAAATTGCCCCAAGCAAAAAAAAAGAAGAAAAAGTTATCGACAGGGCTTAACGACGGACGACAGCAACAACAGCGAAACGAAACGGAAGCAGAAGTCAAGGTGCGAAGCAAAATCATTACACCGGTTCCACCACGAATCGAGTTGGCATTACAGTGAGTGTAGAAAGCGTAGAGATCGAGCCGCGACCAGGACGAGCATAAAACAGGGGCAACAGGGATACGCTAACAAAATTTAACGCTCACTGTATTTTTGGTTAATTTCGGACACATTTCGATAAGTCGAAGGGTTGAGAAGCGCGTGCAGCCGATGCATAGGCTATCACTATCGTTGCCTCTGCGCTGGGGTTCAATTTTTGGGCTTTTGTCACGCTGCACTTGCCACGCTGCTCTGTTGCATGCGGCAGGCGATAAAAAGACCAAATATTTCGCTATCAAAATTAATAAAACTAAATACGCTGCGCTCTGCTGCACAGCCGTTAATGAGCAGACAGTCAAATTTTGATATGCATCTGCAACAAGTCAAAGATGCAGGTGCAACGAGCTGCAGTTGCAGTTGCGATTACTGTTATAGTTGCATTAAGGATTTGCACGAAATTGCATTTTAATTGTCGCATTTTATTTCACATACTTTTTGACTTGCCCGAAATTTCATTCAAGAACACATTTCGAGATCATTTTATTTACATTTTATTGATATCATTAGCACTCCTTTTAGCTCGAGTCTCTTCGCTGCACCTGCTGGCCGTAATGGCTGAAAGGTTTCGTTAGAATTAATGGCCCAAAGGGGTTAGTTTGGTTTAGTCTGCCTGCGACCTGTTTGCCCTTTTAATTGCAGTTTGTATGCATTTTTATAATTTATTATCTATTCATCAGAGACTGGGCTCGAGAGGGTTGCATTTTCGACTTTATGTTGCATGTGCATGAAAGTGAATCCATAATATGAAAAGTTAACGGTAACGGTGTCCAAGATATTTCGGGACCAATAATTAGGCAACTTGAATTATACACGCATACAATGAATGTGCACCATAATTACAGTATATATATTTTAAAAGCCATGGATAGCTAATTTAAAATGCATTAAAATTATTTATAGTCGTGATAAAAATATCTAAAATAATTTCATAGCCCATAAATTCATAAGTTATTTTGTTGTGTATTGACGGCAATATATGCATATTAATCCTTAATCCTTTCAGATAAATATAACATTTATACCTAACATTCACAGATTGGTAAAGTATGGAATAAGTGCAAATATATGAACTAAGGAGATATTTCTTAAAGTATATAAACTCTTGATCAGCATTGATAAAAGCACAAACTTATCTTACAAATTGTTGAGAACAATGTTTGGATTTTAAGTACCCAAAGTGGAATTCGATCCCCATTCTCAACCTTTCTTGGCGGAATTTGTCTCAAAATTTTAACATGTTATTATTTTATAAATTTTTTTGTTTTATTTTACAACTTTAATTTTTATTTTTTAATTTCTAACCCAGAAAACAAACCAATTTAATTTCTTATGTTCTGATAAAACCTGTCTCTTCCTTTACTAATGAATGGGGCTGATTTTAAAATGTTAATGCGACAGCTTTTTAAAATCCAGAATAACGTCTATGCTATATCCCCATGGGATATGCAGAGATGGGAGTTGAAGGCAGCGGTAGTAATTTATTGATACGATATACATTTATATAGACATATACCTGAAGTGTCTTTATTATACAGTAAACATATACAATTTGATTAGCTCAACTAGTTAATGAAGTTGACAATTTGGGGAGCCGTTAACAGTTCACCCAACCGCAAGACAAAACACTTAAGCCACAAACTTCCGCTGGACTCAATATAGCCATACCCACGAATTCTGGCCAAAGGGTCGCCTGAAGTATTGCACATTATTTAATCATGCGCTGTCTGATAGCGATGAAGTGGTCCAACAACCGGATAAGTGTACTAGTGATCAGGGAGAGCGAGAGAAAAAAAGGGATAGACAGATAGAGAGAGAGAGAGAGAGAGCATGAGGCAAGGAGACAGACTAGCGCACCTTGCGATGTTTATTTGGCAGCATGAAAAATTAAAATGACAGTCGAGCTTATCGCAAGAAGACAAGACGATGCGCCGGGAGGCAGGAAGACATCAAGGCAGGATATGCAGCACTGGCTTGAATATATGTATTTTTGGCAATGCGTCAGTTGCAATTAAAGTGACAGCACAGCGGCGCACTGCGATGACAACCTGCAACTGTCAAAATGTCTCTGCGGCGACGGCAGTGGCAAAAACTGTCAGCGTTCAGTGTCGAGAGACAGACGAAGAGACAAATGTGACGCCATATAAAATCAATAAATTATGAAAGCCCGAGCTCTGGCGCACTCCTGCTGGCAACGCAGTTGCATAATACATATTCTAAGTGCGGCACAGGATGCGAAAGGACAGACGATTGTAAACCGGTTGCGACCGTTCACTTGGCCACGGCCCATGTCCTTAGGGAACAGGCGCGTCTGTTCGTGTATTTGGCGTTGATTGATTTAGCTGCAGAAGGTGTGCTTGGAGTTGCTTGTGTTGTCGTGTTGTTTCTGGCTGTTTAATGAATTAATTGAGTCGGGCCATAATTAAATTTGCACGTTTCGTTTTTGCTGCAATTCGTTAATTTATGAGCTTTTAATTATTTTTGCAATTAAAGCTGCAGCGTTCACACGTACGAGAGCATTATAATTATTTCCGCACAACAGGATCAACAGGATATGCTGCTCATTTGTCAGTAGTAAAGCGTTAAATCGAAAGGAGAAACAGAGAGCCAGGTTACCAAGTTGTGTTAGCTTAAAAAGCAACAAAAAAAACTTGACAGGCGCCCGGTTTCAAAACAAAAGACTCAAGCAACAAACTTGTTTTACTTTTTTGTTGTCTTTTTATTTTTGGCAGCTGCTTTCTTGAGCCGCCATCGCATGCTGGTAAAGCGGACTTTTTTAATTATATAAAGCATTATTTTCTCCCAGCTACACAATAGACGCGATCTTTCACTAGCTCAGGTGCAACGCCTGGCTTTGGCTTTGTTCTATTTATGTTCACAGGCAGCTCACAAAAAAAATTGTCATTTTGAAAACTCAATTGTTTGGAAACGCTTTACTATATTCGTAGTATATGAAACTACCTGCTGAACAAAAACAATATAAGAGAAAAAAACTGAAAAGAAAGAAAGAAAAAACCATTTCGTGCGTAGCTGTTCTGTGAGGCTCGCACGCAGCTGGGACTAGCAGATACATATACAGAGTACGGGATTGCAACAACAGATCTTCTTTCCTCTTCAATTTTAGTTTAGGTTTTTGCAGGTGGACATCACGAAATATTCTCAGGGGCAGTTATGTGTCTGGTTACGGCTATAAAACTGTATTCCAGTTTGGCAAACGTGGGAACAGAGTCTCCCAGTTTGGCGAAAATTTAGTTCTAGTGAATTTCTGACTAGAACAGATTATGAAAAAAATTGCAGATCCAAAAGAGTTACACAGAAATATATAGATCAAAATATATAAAAATAATTAAAATAATAATATGCAAAACTTCGTTTGCTCCATAACAAGTTCCATGACAAGTTTTTTTCCGATTCCAGCACATACTGAACCCATTGAAAATGTAAAAAAGCATAATGGTTTTGTGTAACAGGCAGAATAATCAGTAGCCCAGTTGATTAAGCCATGGCCGTATGTCTGTCCGTCCGTCTTTATGAACGCGTCTATCGCGGAAACTAAAATAGATAGATCTTTTTTTTTTCAAGTGATCCATAACATTCACTGTCATTTCGGTCGTAATTTGTCTTCTATATTGAATCTACATTAAAAATAAATTCATTATTAAAAATTAAATTTTTTTCATTTTTCGAAAAAATTTTTTTTCAAAATTTTTAATTGCGAATTTTTGTTTTTAATCGATTAAAATTAGTATAAAAATCAACATTAAACCCGATTCTGATGGGGTCAAATTTTTTGTCAGAAATCATGCAAAATTGGCAAAAATTTTGACAAGTAAAGCTCTTGGATCCATAGCTCCCATATTTCAAACTTCCATAACTTTGTTAAAAATTACATATTTTCACGTTTGATGGCATTCTCATGATTTATCTTTTAGATTAACATATTCAGTTTATTTAAAATTTTTTTTGTTTTTTTGGTCAAAAAAGCATGTACCCTTTTCGTATGGTTAAGTTAAAAGTGGGAAAATGCGTAACAAAGCTCCACAACCATCTTAACGCCCTAGCAAGGAACCTGATAAGGAAGCGAAAAAGGAGGGACCTAACCCTAACTGATCCTGTCGACCGTTATATATAGGTCACAAACATCAACAACATTAAATGTCTGTAAGTCTTTATATGTGTATATATATGTCTAATCTGTCAAATTGATTTTAAACCCACATAGGTGTCATTATAACAATCTGATAAAAGTTCCTAAAATACAGTAACAGGATAACAGATCATTAAATAAATCTAATATATTTAAAAAAAATATATATGAATTTTGTTCTCAAATCTTATACAATACAATATTCTTGGCTATTTCCCTGAGTGTAGCATCTGTGGATGGAGCTTTCGTTCCGATGAAGACATTTGTTATGCAAACATTTCACTCTCTTGGCAATTTCACCTTGTCTGCTTTTTCTTTCCGCCATGAGTTTGCTTTACTCGCTCGTTTCTATCGGCAATCAAATGACTTGGCAACTTTGTGGGTGCCACAGGTTGTAATCAAATGGACGCGTAAAAGCCACGCATATTCCGACTTTAATTGTTTGCAAATTAGCTAATTAAGAGCATTAACAAAAATATTATTACAATTTTAATTGGAGGCGAAATAATTCGCATAGATACCCAGGTGAGTAACCCTCAGCCCTCGGTTGTCAATGGGGGGGCATTTGAAGACATTTATGAGCCCATTTAAATTGTATTGCCGCACGGCCAACGAATTTCCGCAATTCGGGCAGCTGTAGCCGATCTGTGATGAGATAAGCGAAAAAACAACAACAAAATGGCCATAACCATAAGAAAATTAAGAAAAAATTTAAAAACAATGAGCTTAAACAACATAATTGAGATGTTCGAGCGCCCTGCGGAGCCGCTTCTGGCTTTGCGCCCGTGTTGTCATCGTTAAAGTCTTAATTTATTTATTAGCTTCAGATTTTAACTGCTCCATTGTTTAAGAGGATTCCCGTTCGGAGGCTGTACGGCTGTGCAATTGCCAAGAAAAAACAAGTATAATAATAAAAGTAAATACTCAAAGTATTGAAGCTAACTCGCCCCCAATTGCAAAGCAGCCGGCCAGCTAATTAGGAGGCATCTTTGGTGCCTCCCTTTTCCCCCTCTAAGGTTAGTTCAAGAGCCCAAGAGAGGCGTTTCTTTCTGAGGCTTTTACGACTTCGTTTCCGTCGGCTCTTGGGTTCATTTCTGTGCATGTTTTCGGTTGTTTCGTCTTTTATGATGATATCCACAGATTTTGCACCTTATGAGAAAATTTCTGGCCACGGCCGGTTCGTTGTCTCTGTCTCATCTGCCGCCGACGTCGACGTCGCTGCCAATCTTGTTAAAGCTGCTGCTTGCCGCATTGACACTTTGTTGCGGCTGCGCATTCGCCTCGCCACAATCTGTGGCCGCTTGCGTTGCTCTTTGGACATTTGAAAGTCCGTTTGGCTGTCAAAAGCGTTAATTTTTAAGTGCCTAGTGAGAGTTTTTTGCTCGCTGAGCTGGGCCTTCGTGCAGCTGCTGCCATAGACACGTCAGATAACTAACGCTGTATTGTACTTAATATGTGTGTATCTATAACTGTGTATGTGTGTGTGTGAAGTTTAATGAGTGCACGGGTTCAAGTGTCAAGTGTCTTGACTATTTTTTATTTACCACATTCTTTTAAAAAGTTGAACCCATTAATTTGTTGCTTGTCATTAGCAGCGGATTTGGGCTTTGAACCGACATTTCTCTAGGCTTCGGGCCAAGGGTTCTTTACAAGTTAGCGTTATATATATATATTTTTTTTTTTTTGCAAATTTACAGTTGCTTTTAACGGAACTCGCACTGTCAACTGAACTAGAAACTTGTTAGAAACATTAATAAGGTTTGTGTTTAAGATCACAAATGTTTCTTCAGAGAATTATTGCTAATGTGTTCTACAACATTCTATAATTTTGTGTATAAATAAATCACTTTATTAAAAGTATAAAATGTCCTAAATTGCCACAATTTATTGTTTGCTTACATAAAAACCACTTAAAATTCTGCAATACTACTTACAATTATTTGTTAAATATAACGCAGACACTTCGTAAACTTTTTTTTTAATATGTTGTGAATTTTCACAAAGATTTTCGAATTATAAATGATTTAATTTAGATCTTCGATTTAGTCGAGTTATAAGTGGCTTAATTGAGATGCCAAGTCAAATTAAAAAAGCTTTAAGGAAGTTTAATACCTGTTTGGGCCCTTTCGGAAGGTAAGATATGCTTATGGCCTTCAGTAATGCTTTGCAATTTCCACTCTTGTAATATTCTCAAAACCCATTTGGCTGCATTACTTTTATTTGGGTCGTAGTTAATGTTATATCAACGAATATCAACAACCATAAACAAATTTACATAATTAAATTGCGCGTTGCGGCTAATTGCAAATAAAATTGCGCCGAAATTCACCTGGTCTGAGAAAATGGTAGCCTGAAAATATGTTGGCCTTCATATTTAATTATTTCAAAAATTGCATTTCATTTCGTATCATTCCGAGTCACACAAATGCACCGCGAGACTGTGTTGAGTGTCGTTAATTTGAGAGGAGGAGAGGAGGCCAAGCATGACAGGCCAAAAGAAGGCGGAAAGGAGGTCCGGCTCCAGAATCGGGTCTTGAGGCAGAACCGCTGATTGCCGCAAGATGTAAGAAAAATTTTGAAGTTACCGTTATTTTTGCTTTATATAAATACGTGCAGTGGCATGTTTGTGAATTCATATATTTTTATTTTCTCAAGCGCATGTCAGCAGCAATTTCTTCATTTTTTTTTTTCGTCTGTTTTATTTTTGCAACATGCCTGCAACCGAGAACGATGGGTGAAGGGGGAGGCGGGCTAATCAACTCAATTAAGCGGACAGAGTGCGCGTGTCCGACAGTCAAGTTAAATATTTTCGGCAAGTGCTGATGATTGTTGTCCAGTACAAGGCATTTAATTGAGCAGCCTGAAGCCTCTTGGAGTTGGTTGTTTCTGCTGTTAGTTTGTTGGTTGTTGGCTGTTGCGTTTGGCAACGCTTCAAATGCAAATTTCTGCGTCTGGTGGCTGGAATGGCACTCATGTCACATATAAGCAAACGCATTATCATCTCCATAATTCAAATGCCGGCTAAGACATTGCATGACTCAACATGATCAGATAAATTCCAACGAAAAATTGTTGCTTACCCACAAAAATATGAAGAAATGCAAAAAGTCGTACGTAGAACGGTAGCCGCTGCTGTTGACACTTTATAGCCAAGCCGTGGCCCGGCCAGGCTGGCTCGCACAATGCCTCATCGTGGTTGTTGATAGCCCCATGGCTGGCGTGAATGAAAAATAAAGCATGCAAAAGCCAAAGCCGAAGCCATATCCAAATCCCAAGCCCAATCGCAGCCAAACAAAAGCAACGCAATATTGTCCCTGACTATGACTATGTGGAAAATACTTAGATAGATATGTCTGCACAATTCACAGCATGCGCCAATTTCTCAAGAAACCAACCCATGGTGTTCGAGGCTAGGGCTCCGCGCTGTAAACAACAGCCAAATATTGCCACTGTTTGGCGCTGCATGTTTGCCAATGCCAGCGTGTGTGAAGGTGTGTGTGTGTGTGTGTTATATGCTGGTTGCTTTGTTCTCTTGACTTTTGTGTTGACAATATTTGGGCACACAGGGCAGCAGATGTGGGTGCCGCAGGGAGCTGTAGAATTATTTATTATGTGCCAACCAACTGCTGAACTGAGAAAGTTGCGAGAAATGGGAAGCGTATCAATGCAAGAATGGAAAATTCATCAAACATATGTATTTACCTATTTTAATAAATATGGCTTATATTAAGTATACTATTTGTTTTCTGAAATCTACTTCTTTATATCAAATCATCCTCATTTTAATAATTTACTTAAATCCAGCCCTTAACCTTGTACAAAATATATAAAACAAGTAAGAAATTGTCAAATTGAGTATGTTATTGGTTAGTTGACTTAGCCGAAACAACACTTGAACAGAGATTAAAAGAAACTACTTTGAAAAAATGTAAGCTTCATTTTAGTTCGTTACCTATTCTCATCTTAATAGAATTTTCATTTAGAAATCCGGACTTCAAAAATATTTTTATTTTGTTTAAGCTATACCATCTAATTCTTAGACGATGCCAGAAAATCATTATTCTCAAAATAGTTATTTCAATTTTTATAAACTATATCCCATTCTTTTAAGAGTTATAATTATTTCAATTAAAATAATAATAACAAAAACTTTATTTTTATATAAACATTTTTTCAGTAAACTGTTTCTTTGAAAACGTGAAAAATAAAATCGCCCCATAATTAATCAGTGCCTTCACTCTGCTGGGCGTTGCTCTCACATTATCGCTGCTGCCCCACAGCGGTACTTGGAAGCTGTGCAATCGATTTCATAGTACTCTCTCTTTTCTGGCTTCTCAGGCAATTCTCTATGCTGCACATAAGTCAGGGGCAGCGGGTAGACAATGCGCTGACATTCTGCCTCATGTTTTGGTGTGACCATTGGGTGCCTAACTTATGACCAATTGTCAACAGGACAACGCCTTGGCAGTAGCCAAAACAAACAATCAATAAGAGGAACGCAACAATAGCTTGACAACAATGTGCGTTTCTATGCGCTCGGTATGAGTATCTTTTGCACAGTCGCAAGAAATGGCGCAACAATGGCCACATTTATTTCCCAAAACTCCTCCATCTATAAGACTTATGCCTTTGCGTTGCCTGCTGTCTGATGATGCATGAGGTCCGCAACAAACGGAATGTGCTTCAGCACTTGGATATAAATTGTTTGAATATGTGTTTTGTTAGATGTCACATGGGCAATGGATTTACAAAACAAAAGACTTAAGCAACGAACTTGGGAGTTAAATATTGTTGAAAATCAACTGTTTGATGTAAGTGAAAACATTTAAGGTAAACGATTTTATAAAATGCTTAGGACTTTTGCAAACGCTCAAGTTACTTTGAACGGGTTTTCCCATATTATGGACACTTAATGATTAGACTAGCATTTTTACAGGCTGTCGACCCTTTCACTTCACTTCACTTCACGCCACTCAATCTTAACGCGTACGTGTCTGGCCACACAAAACTCGGCTTAAAATCTTAAACGGCAGCAGCACTCAAAAAAAAAAAACTACAAAGATAAAAAAACAACAAAAACTTATAATAACCAACAATAAAAAACACGATTTATTATATTAAATGCACGCATTTAACGCCATTTAAGATGCCACCGTGTAGCCGCAAAGCAGGAAGTCAACATAATTCTCATAAATATCAATAATGTTTTTGTTCAGCTTTCGTTTTGGTTTTCTTGTTGCTTTTTAGCAATGTCGCTTATAATGATTGTTATGTTTATATTTTCGTAGGGAACGCCGTGAGAGCAAATCGTTGCTGCAGCGTCTGCGCCAAACTTCAAATGACACACAGTAAAAAACAACAACAACAAATGGTACTAATAATAACCATAATAATAACAACAAGCTATTTCATAAAATGCTGCACGTTTGCAGCCGCAAATCGAACATCCAACGATGGCGCTGACAGCGACTCTTGATGGTTACGGCGACAAAGTCCACTGGCGAACGACAACGGCAATAAGTGAAGTCAATAACAACAACCATGACAATTACAACAACAACAACAACAACAACTGATATTACAACTCCAACTAGAATTGCTATATAAATAGGCTTAAGACATTGGCATAGTAATTTCAAGAACTAGTAGGCCCTACTCGAGAAGAAAAAATATTTTACCGGTAGGCTCAAGGGACAAGGGACGTAAAGCCTGCAAATACATACAATTTTGAAGCGAAAAAAATAGCGTTGAGTTATATCTTCCCTATTAATTTCTGTAATAAACTGGTACTCAAAATTTTCTCAAAAAATGTCGGTAATATTATTAGAAATATTTTCTAAATGTTATCATTATATTTGTATTAGTTATTTATAGTATTATTATTTGTTTTTATAATGTTCAAAGTTGTAGCACAACTTCTCCATCGATTTTATTAAAAACAGCTCAAGAAAAAGAATGATAAACAATTACAGAGAGTCTCAGTCCAATGAAAACCTGAACTAAGTTAATGACTGTGTAAGCATTTTCCATGGTCAGTCTTTACGGTAGTTCCCGATTGCATTCGCACGCATTTCCCTTTCATGGGGCGTTTTCAATTATATAGCTGTGCGAACTTATGAGCAGTCAATGCCTTTCACAAGCTTTGGTCGTGCGACTTTTAGCGCGCATTTTCAGGCACTTTAACGCCATGGATGTGGTGGCAGTGGACGTGGCAACGGCGACCGCATTGACATAACACCTCATAATTTGCGGTGCACATTGCAGGCAATCTGCCACGCCCCCAAGCGTGCACACGCCCCAAATGCCCCGGGCCATTGGCGGCGCACGCACTTCACATGCACTTTCGCCTTGAGAATTCTCAAATTGCCAGTCTCCGTTGTCCCATCCGACGAAGGTGGAAAAGAAAGTGTCGTCACCATCAGCGTTCAACACTTGATATCGAAGAGTCCATGCTGCTGGCTGGCTGGCTGGCTGGCTGGCTGGCTGGGCAGCTTGCGTGGTCGATGCAGTGTCGTTGTCACTGCTACCAGTTGGCCAACGTTACCTAGCGGCGCTCATGTTTCGCCACACCTCAAACAGTTTTACATGTCCTCGGGCCAACTGCGGCGCTCGCACTTTCTTTTGCGCGTGTCCAGCTACCGCCTGTACCTTGGTCTGCCCTCCGCCCGTCTGCTGGCTGATGTTCACACTTTAGGAAAGTTGGTTTTCAGGGCCGCGAGGTGCGAAAACAGTTTGCAACGTTGTCGCCCAAAGTGTGGCCATCGTCACCGAGCTAAGTTTGGGCTGATATTGAGCGCAATTGCCCTTTGTTGTGGACAATGTACTGGGCGCATAAGTGTATATAATTTGCATGGAAATTACCATGTATGCATTGGCCATATCCCTGCATGTTGCGCACTTAATGCTTAATTTATACTGATTTTACCGCCAGCAATTTACAGTTTTTTTTCTCAGGTAAAAGGGAAAATGTGACCGCTGCGGTCACAACAAAAGACTCAAGCAACAAACTGGGAATGTGCTGTGACATTTTGTAGACCAAAATTTGCAAAACCTTCTTCAGAAATTAACAATGGTACTTAGAGAACAGTAGGACCAGAGAAGAGCAGGGAATCTTTAAAATACCTAATTGCTCATACATATTTTATCATATAAATTATTAATTATTTCGATGGAATGCCTGCCAGAGCTCTTGCAAATTGAAATCATCGCAACAACTGCCGAAAGTCATTACCTGGTGCCGCTCTAATAAACACAAAGTATACAGTGTGTCTAAGCTAAAAAATAATCATGAAATATTGAAAATTTACTACAGCTTTACACAAAGGTAAAGTTTTTATTGGTAAAAACTTGCTTGTTTTTATGTTAATTGCTTAATCTTCACTAAGTAATTGACCTTTAAACGATAATGAGTCTTGCTTAATACAGACTTAAATTAAATTATGTCTACAGTAAGCATCAAAATAACAAAAAAAAAAATTAATTTACAAAATTACCATTTTATTTTATATATATATATATATATATATAT